>PVJH01002471.1:0-168022 GCA_004026705.1 Nesogale talazaci | reverse complement strand
AACGTCACACTAGTCCATTATATTGATGACATTATGCTGATTGGATCCACTAAGGAGGATGTATCAAGGACTTTAGATTCATTAGTACAGCATCTGCGTACAAGAGGTTGGGAAATTAACCCAACAAAGATTCAAGCACCCTCCACCTCGGTAAAATTTCTAGGGGTCCAGTGGTGTGGAGCATGTCGGGATATTCCCAATAAAGTGAAGGACAAGCTATTGCATCTGGCTCCCCCAACAACAAAACAGGAGGCACAACACCTCGTGGGCTTTTTCGGATTTTGGAGGCAACACATCCCTCACTTGGGTGTTCTACTTCGACCTATTTATCAGGTGACACGGATTTTGAGCTCCAATTTTGAGCGGGGCCTGGAACAAGATAAGGCTCTGCAACAGGTTCAGGCTGCCGTGCAAGCTGCTTTGCCACTGGGGCCATATGATCCAGCTGACCCAATGGTGCTAGAAGTGTCAGTTGTTGATAAAGATGCAGTGTGGAGTCTTTGGCAGACCCCTATTGGTGAATCACAGTGCAGACCATTGGGATTTTGGAGTAAAGTCCTGCCTTCTTCTGCAGACAACTACTCCCCCTTTGAAAAACAGCTGTTGGCCTGTTATTGGGCTTTGGTGGAGACTGAACGCCTCACCTTGGGCCACCAAGTCACCATGAGGCCTGAACTACCCATCATGAAATGGGTATTGTCTGACCCACAGAGTCATAAAGTTGGACGTGCGCAGCAACACTCCATTATTAAATGGAAGTGGTACCAGGAGTGCTTCTAGAGAGCGGCCTTGTTCATCCTGTGCCTGGACCTTCAAGCAACACTACCTGTGGGACAACTAATTGTGGACTGTGTTACTGTGAGTTGAGGATCCTTCAAGCCCTACTTCGCCACGCTTCTGGGATATACATCTCTTGAGCTGGGGACTGTTGGACTCTGTTATCTGGCTGACTGTTGGCGACAGTTGGTGACTGTTGGTGACTCTTGCTCTGCCGATTGCGGCCTGTAACCAGATAGCCTGGATTGCTCTACAGAGGACTATTCAGTGGCCCTCAAGAATTGAAGCACTGCTAGTCTTGTAGTTGCCTCACGCAAGTGAGTGGCACTGAGCAATCTATATTGCTTTATAATTAACTTTTTCTCTTTTTATATATCTTAAGTGAGTTGCACCGAGCAATCTGTATTGCTTTATAGTTAACTTGTTATCTTTTTATCTTATATATTATCTTTCTCAGTATATAAATGTATAAAAAGGCATTACTAGTGTCCTGAATTTTATTTCTCTAAGAGAACCCTGCCTGACACACTGTGTAAGAAAAATATTCCTTGTTGGTGGTATTATTGGAGTTCTTAATGAACTAGAAATGAAGGAAGCCTCGTGTCCACACACCCCTGTGCCAGCCCCAGCCCACTCACCATCCTGCCTCCTTAGTCCCCACTTACAGGAGGGACTTTTCCCTAGGGAGGTGAATGCAATTGAGTTTTAGGTCAAGTCCATCTGACCCAGAGAGTTATAAACACTTCCCCGAATAAAGGTCACACGTGCTTGATAGCTTCTAGAGCAGTGGTTGTTAAACTATGAGTCTCAACCCCTTTGGGGGTTGAGCAAATCTTTCACAGGGATTGTCCAAGTCATAAGAGTAGTAAAATTACAGTTATGAAATAACAACCAGAATAATTGTATTGTTCCATGTCACCACAATATAAGGAACTGTAGGAAAGGGTGGCAGCATTAGAAAGGTTGAGAACCACTGTGTCTAGAGTCTTCTTTTATTTATTAAGATAGATGATGGATAATAGATAGATGACAGATAGATGTATTATTTTTTATTTTTTAGTAATTTTATTTGGGTCTGGCACATCACTTATCACAATACATACATATCTTGTGCCAAGCACCTTCACATGCCTGCTGTCATCATCATTCCCCAATTCTCTGCTGTTCCACTAGAACCCTTGATATCAACTTTGCATCCCTTCCCCTCCATCCCCACTCCCCCTCCCCCTTCTCCCACCACCCCTCAATACTTTATAAATTATTATAATTTTGTCATATCTTACACTGCCCGACGTCACTGCTCACTCCTCAGATGTCCATCCTCCAGATAGGAGGCTATGTGTAGATCATTGTAGTTGAAACCCCTCCACCAATCTGGTAACTTCACTCTCACGACTGGTCCTGAGGGATTCATCTCTCCTGGGTTCCCCGTATTTCCAGTTCCCATATGTACCACCGTACCTCTTCCAGTCCAGCTGGATTTGTAAGGCAGAATTAGGATCATGACTGTTGAAGGGAGGAAGCCTTCAAGTTGTGTGTTTTATCACTACTTTACTTCACCCTGACTGGCCCATCTCCTTCCCGCAGATCTTCTGTAAGGGGGTGTCCAATGGCCCACAAATGGGCCTTGGGTCCCCACCCGGCTCTCCGCCTCATTCATAGTGATGTGCTTCTTATTCTTTAATGCTTGATAGCTGCTTCCTCTGACCCTTTGTGATCACGCAGGCTGGTGTGCTTCCTCCATGAGAGCTTGGCTGCTTCTGTGCTAAATGGCTGCTCATTTACCTTCAAGCCTTTAAACCCCCAGGCACTGTCTGCCATGTGGTAGCTGGGAACCATCAGCTTCCCTCCACTCTGTGTGCCTCTGTACCCATTTGTCTTCAGCAATCATATCAGGAGGGTGAGCACATATGATTTTTGTACTTTGTTGCCTGATACCTGATTCTTTCAACACCTCCTGGTCACACTGACTAGAGTCTTCCTACAGGCTAAAAGTTCTACATTAAGATTACCTGCACAATACATGATGAATAATGAATGCATAATTACTTCCTTTATGCCAAACCCTGGTACAGTCATTTATAATAATGTGTCTAATTCAAACTGAAATTCCATCCATGACTCAGATATTAATATTGTCTTCATCTTGCAAAAGAGGAAACAGAGACACAGAGAGAATAGATTGAAACCTCAGTCCAAATCATAGATCTAATAATTGTCAAAGTTTAGATATGATCCCACACAATTTGTGGACTGCAACCAGATTATTGAGAAGTCGATGCTTTTAAGCATACGATGGTGAATAGAATAGCCCTCATTATAAATTCTTTGAGTCAATTGTTGTTCAGGCAACTCTGATTCATGGCGACCCCATGAGTACATATTGGAACTGGTTTCTGTAGTGTTTTCCAATGAATTAGTTTTCTGAAGTAGAATGCCGGACCTTTCCTCTTAGGCACCTCTGTGTGGATTCAAACCTCCAAGCTTTCAGAGAGCAGCAGAGTGGGATACCTGTTTGCAACAACCAGGCACTTCCTGTGTACATTAGTGCCCTGCTAATCATCTTTCTAAGTATAGAAACAGGGTCACATTTTCATGAAGTCCTTGACAGATGACTGTCTCCCTAGTGGCTGTCTGACACAAAGCCTCACGAACAAGAAGTGTTTTATTTTTTAAAACAAAAAGATGTTCTTTCCTCCTTCGTGGTCTGACACTAGGCACCAGAATTTAGCATGGGTAAAGAACTATCTATCATCATTTACAATAGAATTTGGAATGGCCAGTGGTACAGGATGATGGTTAAGTGCACAAAGACAAACTCAGAAATTGCTAACTTAGGTTGGTGTAGTTCCTTACAGAATGGGAATTGAAAAGTCATTTCCATGTGTTTTTGTGCCCTAATACCATGTCCTTTCAATTTATGGTGAAGCCAATAGAATGTATTTGGTGTGGGCACCCTCCTCATGAGGCCTTCTGATGGGATATTCCTGTTCCACCTTCTCTATTGCTTTGTCTGATGAGAGGTCAGAGTTTGAAATTACTGCAAATCCAGTCATGCTGATAAGGAAGGGTGTTGGAGTTAAGATTTTTTCCAGTCCCAAATCACATGGTTTTTTCACATTGAAAATGATTTCTGTCTTTAGCTTACTATTTAATTTGGATTCACTGTTTCTGGTAAATGAAGAAAACAAATGACAATGCTAATATGTAAGCATCTTTAGTAACTGTCTTTTGTAACTTGCTTTGACTTCATTTGCAAACCTTGCTAAACAAAATTATTGTAAATATATATATAGTAAAATATGAATGCAACATTTAAAAATGTTATCAATCAGTTCATTTAACATTTTCAGTGATGTGGACCTGCTTCCTAGAAATCATCAGTCTTTCTCAACTGCAATACAACCACCAATATATTACAGGATCTTTTTATTCTGCTTTTAATATGCCAGTTCTTCCTACGTCTCTTTTTCATTCTGTTGTACTTATCCAATAAGTTCCAAAATTGAACTTCATCCAACTATTCAGCAAGTCTTATGATTAAGAAGTGGGGTAGACATGGGCAAAGTTAGAAAGAAAAAGAAAATCAAGGGCCTGCACAATAAAACTTTAAAGTGCAGCTGAATAGCAGTGGAGGTAATTCAGAAAACTACCAAGAGAATGCAATGCATGACTGCTGATAAAAATAAAAGTACAAATAGTAAGATCTGAAATTCTTCCAAGGAGGGAGGCCTCACTTCCTGCTGATACTATCTAAACATCATTGGTTTGAGTCTTTCACAAAATTATGTCTTTTTTGGTATCTTAATCTTTAAGTAAAAAACTAGACCTTTCCCCCCTCAGTTGTATGACGTTTATCATGATTCATTTCCAAAATTTATTTTTCACCCCAAGAAGAAAACATGCATTATTTTCCCCTTCTCCCTCTCCACAGCCTCAGGTGACCACTACTACACATTTGTGCCTATAGATCTGCCAATTCTAGATACAGTTATGTGAATCAGACAATACTAGGGGAAATTAAAAAGTTCATGCGAAAACGTATTTAAAAGATAATGGAATTTTTCCAGGAACTGTTCGCAGCCCTCTGAAATTTGTTCTTTTGTGTCTGACTTATATAATTTAGCACAACTTTCTAATGATTCAAGTGTTTTCAATCTGTGTCATAGTAGTTCAGTCTATGCCATAACATGTATTAGAATTTCCTTTCTCTTCACAGCAGAATAATATTTTCTATATAACACATTCTGTTTACCCATTAATCTATTGATGAGCACTGCTTTGGGTTTGGGGATACAGCTATCTTAGTCTCTGATTTTAAGCCTTTTAGATATATAATTAAGAGTGAGCTTGCTGGGTCATATGGTAATTCTGATAATATTTCAGAGTTATATGTAAAGTTTTCAGGGGTTGCTTCCTCCCAAGTGTGGAGCCCACTCCTTCTTCATCATCGGTGCTTAGTCTGGAAGCTTATTGTCTGTTCACTTTTGGTGACCTTGCTGGTATTTGAAATACTAGTTACATGACTTCCAGCATCACAGCAATACACAAACTGCTGCAGTACAATAAACCAATAGACAAATGGTGAAGCACCTGTCTATGCCAGGAAATTTAAAAGACTGCTACTTGGACAATTGACTGGAAGAGATTCGTAGTTGTGCCCATTCCAAAGAAAGGTGGCCCAAAAGATTTCTCAAATTATAGAAAATATCATTGATTTCTGAAGACCAACCAATTTTCTTAAAGGTCAAGCTACAACTGTTGCAGAAGTACATCAACAAGGAAATGCCAGATGTATTCAAAAGTATGCAGGAGTATTCAAAAGAGGATATAGAACAAGGGATATTATTGCTGATGTCAGGTGGATCTTGGCTCAAAGCAGAGAATACTAGAAGGCTGTTTTCTTGTTTTGTTTTTTTTGTGGGCATCACCGCCTCTGGTGGTCATGGGCGCTACCCAGCCGCCGCTGGATTTGAACCACCAAGCCCGTGGGCTGCAGTTCCGCACTCAACCACTTATGCCACTGGGGCTCAGCGTGTTTTCTTGGATTTTTATTGACTATGCAAAGACATTCAACTATGTGGGCCATAATAAACTGTGAAAAAGCCTGAGCAGAGTGGGAATTTCAGAACACTCTTTGTACTCAAGCAAAACTTATATCTGGATCAAAAAAGAGTTGTGAAAATGGAACAAGGGAATATTACCAGGGTTCAAAATCAGGAAAGGTGCATGACAGAGCTGTTTCCTCTCATAGTACTTGTTCAATCTGTTAATTGAGCAAATAATCACAGAACCTGAATTATACGAAGAATGTGGCCTTAGGATTTGAGGAAGATTTATTAGCCAGCTGCTAAGCAGATGACACAACTCACTTGCTGAAAATGCAGAAGACTTTAAGCAAGTCTTTAAGACTTGCTGATAAAGATCAAGGATTTCAGACTTCAGTATGAATTACCACCCAATGTAAAGAAGACCAAAATCCTTACAACTGAGCCAACAGATAATAACATGATAGAGATAAATTTGAAGGTGTCAAGGATTTTATCTTTCTTGGATGCACAATGAATGCTTGTGGAAACCGCAGTTAAGAGATCAAAGACGTCTTGACTTAGGTAGATCTGCTGCACAGGACCTCTTTGCATATTGTAAAGCAAGGAGCTTACTTTGAGGTGCAAACTACCAAGCCAGGGTATTCTCTATTACCCCATACTCATGTGAAAGGCATGTAAGGAAGACCAAAGAAAATCCATGCGAGTGGGTTGTGATACTAGAGAAGAATATTGAAAGTCCATGAACTGCTAAAAAAGCAAACTGATCTGTTTTGGAAGCAAGGGTGCTTCCTAGACACAGGGTAGCAGGACAGGGTCTTACATACTTTGGACACATTTTTAGGAGAGACTAGTCATGCTCAGTTAAGCAACGGGTCAGTGAAAAAGAGGAAGACTTTCAGTGACATGCCTTAGAAACTGGGTGCAACCATGTCTCAAACAGGAGAATCGTAGTGCAGAGGCACAGGACTGAGCAGGCTGTGTGTGTGTATGTGTGTGTGTGTGTGTGTGCGCACGCGCTGTACATGGGGACACAATGTGTCAGAATTCAGTTGATGGCACTTAACAACAACAACATGGTGATTCTACATTTAACTTTTTGAAGACTCACCAGGTTGCTTTGCACAATGGCTGCAAAGTTTTCCAGTGCCACCAGCAAGGGACACGTGTTCTGATTTGTATAGACGTCTTTCTTATGATCACAAATATAAATTGGTTCTGATTTTTTTAGATGAAGGAAACCAAATAAAGTGGTGATTTAGAGAAGCAGAATATGCATGATGTGGAATTTCAGACGTGGCAAAAGAACCCAAGGCACCTTCAGCAGTAAGATACCTTCATAAATTGTGAGTCACAGCATTCAGAAGAAGTTGCTGAACACATTCGAGGGCCGAGAGGAGTTTGGGGTGACTTTGAGGTAGGATCACATTTGAAAAGACAGAAAGTGCATGAGAAAGATATCCCTAATGCCATTCTGAGAAATCACAATGGAGCAGCAAACCTGAAAACTAAAATAGTTTCATTTTTCCCATAAGATTTTGGTTCATTTTAAGACAGAGGAAATTTACAACACTATGCACTCATTTACTCACCTCCCCAATTTAAGTGTAGTGTGCAGAAATGGCTATAGGGATAATTTATTTTACATGTGGCCTTCAATGGAATTAACTGAGAGTTCTCGGTGTTAGGATTTCATGTTGCCTTTCTGGAATCTGTTGATCTGTAATAAGATTAAAATGTTTAAATAAGCCCCTTGGAAAGGCAGCAAGCCAAACTTTTAACACTGCTTTTCAAAAAGCATCTTAAAAATATTTTAATGCTCTTATAGCAAGTAACTACACTATCCAACAAATAATTTTTCAGTTAATAAACATTGATTGTTCTCCCTTTGTTTTTAATTTCTCTTATATTATAGAAAGGATAACAGGCTAGGTCATATAAATACTTGCTTCATTCAAGTTTATGATGTAAGGAGGCAGATGAAAACTATCTATCATACCAGATATTCCTTTCAAATTACTTATATTCCATGAAGTTGTTCTCTAATTTATTGTAAGGTAAAACATCTGTCGACAATTAAATGTCTGTGCTTCTTATATGAAGGAGCACCTATGTATGAAATATATATTAAGATGTAACTAATTACCCCCCCCATGTTAGTTGAGCCTCATCTTACTCTCTTTCTAGAATGACATTCAGGTACATGTGTCTACATTTGCACACTCTGCACAGCAACTTGGTGCCCTCCATAGCCAAGGTCAGAGAGAATGACACCGCCTTCTGTGGGCATGGTATCAGTTGCTTATACGCTCTCATCACCCACAAACACTTTCATTGTTGTTTTGAAATGCGGTTGGGTTGATTTCCAACTCATAGTGACCCCATGTGATAGCATGAGATTGTCCTATGGGGTTTTCTAGACTCCAATCTTTATTGAAGGAGTCCTGCAGAGGCTGTTGTTAAGTTCTCTGCCTCCAATGGCAGGGTTGGCAGATCGATTCACCACCAGCTCCAAGGTTGAAAGAAAAGTCGATCCGGTGCTATACATATTACAGCCTGATAACCCTATGGGCCAGTTCTACTCTGGCCTGTAAAGTCAATGTGAGTTTGGATTCCCCTCAATGGCTGCTTTTTGGGTTTAATCTCCATGTAAGTGAACTGCCAGGTCTTTCTCCAACAGAGCGGCTGAATGGATTCCAACCACCATCTATTCACTTAGCAGCTGAGTGCTTGATCCTTGTCTTCCCAGGACTCCTCCTAAGCCTTCATTATTCATGAGGGAAAACAGCATGTCCCAAATTTGATCTCTCTAGCAATATGAGATGGTTTCCTTCCAGTTATAAGTTGAATCATATCCCTGGAAAGATATGTTAAATGTCTAACCATGGTACCTGTAAATGGGTCCTTGTTTAGAAATAAGGAACCCACAGATATAATGTTCCCCTGAGTTTGTAGCACAGAAAGGTAGTCCCTAATTCTATATACCTGTTGTTGTTGTGTTTAGGTATTCCAAGCCAACTCTGACTCACAGGTACCCTGTGTAAAACAGAACGATACACTGCTCAATTCCATGCCAGACTCAGAATTTTTGTTATGTTTGAGTTCTTGTTACAGCCGCTGTGTACAATCAAGGGGTTTATTGACTGATATTCATAAAGTTCTTAATGGCTACTTTTTTGAAATGGACCAACCCTTCCTTCTTCTTAGTTTATTCTGGATCTGGACACTCCCCTGAAATCTGATCACCATGGCTGACCCTACTAGGATTTAAAGTACTGGAAGCAGAGCTTTCTGCATTACAGCTAACACATGATCCGAAGCTGTGAGATAAAGAGAGTCTCTGATTGTGGTACCAAAATGACTCCCTCTCGGGAAGTATGTGCTACAGCATTAAGCCTCCAGGTTGGGGTGAGGGGCCAACCTACCACACCCATGTGAAAACAGACCAAGAAGGAAAAAGAGAGAGTGAGGCTCTAGACACCATGTCAGCTCACCAAGCCCTAAGGATGACCTCCCTGCACAGAACTGTTAAGGCACAGAGATGACTTTAGGACTGGCATCAGCTGGAGCTTACCACAACCAAAGACAATACTGAGGACACACAGTGGGGAGTGAGTCCAGTCTGAACCCCACACAGCAGGATGAACCAAGAAGGAAACCTAACAGATAAGCACTGGGAGCAAAGCCAAGCCACAGATCCCCTGAGGAGCCCCCAAAATAGACTTCAGGCAAGGAGGGGCAATTCCCAGAACACCCAGGATGAGTGGGGAGATAGTCGTAAAAGTCAACAGACAGACCCGGAAATATCTATGCTTTTTCAGGTTTTTATAGCTAGTTATTATTTATATATATTTCTTTTTTTCACTCGTTTTATTCAATTTTGGGTTTTTTTTCATATTGTCTCCATTATTATTGGTTTGCCTATCTATACAAGAGAGGCAGGAGAAACAAGCCCGCAGAGAAGGCAATGGGACTGAAGGTTTCAGAGAGACTTAGGGGGAGGAGGAGGCAGGGAAAGGAGCATTGAGCAAATAGGGGAACCATAGACAGGGGAACAGCCAGGGAATGAAAAACAACAACGAGGAAGACATAGAGACCCTATGGGTGTCGAACTAACAGCAATGTGGCTGAAAGAAATTACTAAGAAGCAGAAGAAAGGTAAGTGTGATGGTGGGAAAGGAGGAAGGTAAAAGGAAACAGGAAAGATCTAGGAAGCAAAACTATACATAAAGGTATAATCATAGGTGTGCACTTACGTCAATACACTAATTCATAAAAATATTGATATTGACATAAGTGCATATATTTATATGGCAATACATTGAAAAAGTGAACTGACTTTGGGCTTCTGTTCAAGCCCTCCCTCAATGCAAGAACACTTTTTTCTAACAACTTGGCATTCTGTGATGCTCCATCACCCAACAGGATCGCTGAAGACAAAATTGGTGCATGTGCAGATGTGGTGAAGAAAGTTGATGGTGCTAGGCTCTAAAATGATGTAGTACCTGCGGTCTTAAAGTCTTAAAGTTAAACAAGCCGCTATGTGTCAGAGAAGCAATAAGCATATATATAAGAAGCACACCAGTCTGTGCTGTTATGAAGTGTTGACAGAATTAGGTAACAGGCATTAGGAGGCCCCCCCAAATAAGCAAGCAAACCTGTTGGGGAGAATGAAGAGTCAGAGTAGAGAGCCAAAACCCATCTGTAGACATTGGGTCATCCTTTCACAGAGGCTCAAAAGGAAGGGATGAGTCAACCAGGGCACAGGATAGTACCGAAGAATCATGCAATATTCCTCTGGTTGCTTGAAGATCCTCATCCCCCACCCTCACTGTCATGAACCCAATCCTGTCTTTCACTGTGGCCTAGACCAAAGCATGTACCCAGGTACAGATGAGAGCACACAACATACTCCAGGTCAGAAAACCCTCACAGGAAAAGAAATGGGAGTAGCGATATCAGGAGGGTAGGGGGAAGGTCAGTAGAGGATAAAGGTAGAAACCACAGAGGAATAATAATTTGTAATTTATCAAGTGGTAATGAGGATATGAGGGTGGGAGGAGGGAGGGTAAAAGAGAAGTTGATACCAAAGGCTCAAACAGAGCATTAATATTTAGAAAATAATGATGCAACATATGTACAAATGTGCTTGATACAATTGAAGTAGGAATTGTTATAAGAGCCATGAAAGTCCCAATAAAATGATCTTTTAAAAAAGAATTAACGGCTGAGCCCTGGTGGCGTAGTGGTTGTGTGTGAGAGTGCAACCCACAGGGTTGGCAGTTCAAATCCAGCAGCAGCTCTCCAGGAGCAAGGCTGGGCTTTCTACTCCCACCAGGGCAGTGATGCTACACACACACACACACACACACACACACACAAGAATTAGCTTTGATTCCTCTATCCCTCACACCCTTCCTCTTATCAATCAGAAAGCTTCATTCTAAAAACAAAATAACAAAAAGGTCTCTTCCTTTTGACCTGCTGAAACCCTCAATCTGATTTATAACCTACCGAACTGTGAGACATTAAATTTATGCAATTTTAAAACATTCATATGATAACGATTTAATTATTTAAAGCTAATATTTACTTACAATAAATTCTAAGACAAGCTCCTTTGAAGTAAGGACAGTGAGACTCATCTCACATATTTGGGACATGTTATCAAGAGGGTCTAGCCCCTAGGGGGAAAAATCACGTCTGGTTAAGTAGAGGGTCAGCGAAAGAAGAGGAAGGCCCTTGACAAAATGGCTGGGATAATGGACTCAAACATCAAACCATTGTGAGGATGGTGAGAGACCGGGCAATGTTTCTGTCATGCGTAGGGTCAAAATTGACTCAGCAGCACCGAACCACATAATGGGATATCTGAGACTAAGTGAAAGGGAACCACGATAAAGCTCATGGGCAGAGGAGAGTCCCCGGTTTGCGGGAGAAATGTAGCCCGCTGCTGGCAGCGTGAGTCTATTCAGCTATTGAAATACTCTTCCTGTTCCAGGCTTTCAAACAAAGACAGAATTCTTTTCCCCATCAAGTCACCCAGTGCCTCTGCTGTTTCTATGGAGTGAGCCTGGCTATTCGGTTTCCACCTGAAGATGGTCAATTCTGCACCTGCTCAGCTTTCTTTTTCTGTTTCCCCCGTGCTTCCTCTTCCTCCTCCTCCTCCTTCATTTACTGTTTTGTCTTCCTCTTTGTTTCCTGATCCTCCTTCTTCCTTCCTCTCTCTACAACAAGTGTCAGTTGTGGAAAACAAACTCCAAAGAGTCAATAATAAAATAAAAGGGCTGAAGAACTATCCATGAATTTCTGACAGTGATTGAGTTATGACTCACAGAGGCCCTGTTGGAAAGAGTATAATTTCTCCTTGAAGGTTCGAAGCTGTGAATCTACTGGAACAATTGGCAACAAGTGGACCTCCCACAAGGGAAGCCAGTGGGTTTGAAACACAGACTTTGAGGTTGGCGGCCCAATGCTTATCTCACTGTTACCAGGGCCTCTGATGGATTAATCAGATTTTAATTGTTCTTTGTTGCACACGTATGTAATTATATCTATGAGAAGAGGCAGCTCCTTGAAGTACCATTTAAGGAAAAACAATTTTAGAGTTGAAAGAAATGCTGAAAAATGTGTGATCAAACGTTTGGAATGAGAAGAAAAAATGGAACAATTGGTCAAAAATGAAGAGCTTTGTCCTAATTAGAAGAAAGCAATTGACTTTGTAGGAAAAAAAAACAGAACCTGGAGAGCCAAGTGGAAATGATTATTAAAGCAAAAAGATTCTTAAAATATCTTAACTAGTCGTATTTAAATATATCTAAAGATTTGTGCCACGCAGGATGTTTGCCATAAAAAAATAATATTACTGATGAAAGTCTAACTACTTACTAAATAGTTTAACTAAATTCTCTAAAACTAACTATAACACACATGTTCAAAATGCAATGTTTTTCTCAGTCATTCCTTCATTATCAATCATAGGTAGGAATTCAAAATATTGAAGTTTTAATTATTTGGATGTCATTCCAGGAATAAATAATTCCAGAAAATAAGATATAGAAATTGGTTCTGTTGAATGTGCTATGCATATTACTGATCATTCATGCATAATTATCTGATTAAATGTATATAATACTGCTGGTTTCACTTTTCATTCTGAATGAAAAGAAAAATATTACCCAAAGAACATGAAAATAACTAGTCTGGGTACAGTGTAGTAGCAATGAAATATGCAACTTTCCTCTGATTCTCAAATGCTTCCTCCCACTGGCTATCATTATCCCTATTCTGCAAGACAAATTCGAATAGTCCAGGGGATGTACATTGGAGTCAGAAACATGGGGATTTAGGATAGATAATCCCTTGAAACTAGTGGGGAGTGGTGACACTGGGAAGGTGGAGGGATGGTGGAGTAGAAAGGGGGAACTAAACAGTTTAACAATAAACTACATGGGTGTAGAAAGGGGGAACTAATTTCTGGGATCTACATGTGACCTCCTCCATGGGGTGTGGAGAAAGGGAGGGAAGGGTGAGTGAAGTGACACATTGGACAGTGTACGATATGAAGAGGTAATAACAATTTGTAAATTATTAGGAGTTCATAGGGGAAGAGAAGGTGGAAGGGGAAATATAAGGAGCTGGAATTTTAAAACAAATAGCTAGAGGAAAGAGGGAAACAGAATTGCCTGCTGGAGGGGCTCGGGGGTGTTCAAGCAGAAAATGTTTGCGGATGAATGTGGTAACATGTGTACAAGTATGTTTAATATGAACAATGTATTGAATGTTATAAGAGATGTAAGAGCCCCCAATAAAATCTATATTTTATGAAAAGAACATGAAAATAGGAATTTGAAATTCAGAGTATATTTTCCTTGAACATTTGCAGGAACAAAATAGTGTTTCATATTGCATTTGTTTCATTATACCTGCTTAGAGTGTGTGTTTTGTTTTTGCTAACAAAGGTCATAAAAACTGTTGCAAGAAAAGCTTTGCAAAGAGCAAATGGGCATACTATAAAATTTCGATTTCCCTCCACGCTCCTTTGCTATCAAGATTTATCAGTTCACCTTCCCATGTTGATATTTTTGGATACTAATATGAGTACCAGTAACACCTGATGGCAAGTTAACGTCAATACGTGGAGGTCCCACGTATGTGTAAACTCTATGCCCTAAGTCTTCAATGACTGATTCTTCCCAAGTCAGGTGCCAGATCTTTTGTCCAAGGTACTTCTGGGTGGACTCAACCACCCCCTTTTTGCTGAGTCAATGGCCATGTTGAGGCATTCATCATGTTCACCTCTCAAGAAAACCAGCTAACCAAGAAATATTATGTGGAAGTAGTGTCATTTAATAACTGAAGTTAGCTATATGCAAAAGAAAGGCAAAGTAATAATGGTGAAGAAGGTAGAGATTCGATTTTCTCTCATGAGAGAGGCCAGGAGGCACACATAGTGGTGGCTCCATGTTCACCAAGGCGTCAGACTCTTTTGATCTGTCTTTCCCACTATTCTTAGAACATAGCTTTCATCCCAAAAGACATTTCATTATTACACTAATGCTGCTAGAGCATAAGCCATCATAGCTTCCCAGGTATGCAGTAGAAAGAAAAACGAAAAAAGACATCTTCCAGGAGTCAACTATCTTCAAAGAACTTTCTTGAAAAAATTTGCAACGCATCTCAATGACTGAGTGAATGAGTACTTTTAAGGTAGACACCTTACCATCAGGGTCGCTCTGAGATAGAATTGGCACAAAGGCAGTAGATTTGGTTTTGATTTTGGAGTGGGTAAATAATGGAACAATGGACATGAACTTAGCCAGAAACAATTTACCACAATCTACAATCATATATGCATCTATATGTTGTTCAATCACACCATCACTAACTGGTGAAATGCTACACATTGACACAATGATTTTGACTCTCTCCTCTATATTCATTAGATTTCAGCAAAACCACACCAAAGAGGCTAAACCTAGAGCCTATTCCTTCTAGAATGAGACTCTCTCCTCATAATGAAAATTGTCTCCTGCTACTCAAGGTAGTCTGAAAAAAGCAGCATCAACATTGCCTGAAAGTTGCTATACATGCAGAATTCCGAGCTCTACCTTAGACTGAAAGAATGAAAATGTTCAGTGTTATAGAGTAATATATTAACAGCCCTTTTCTGAGATGCTGGTAGGGTTTTGAAATACCAAGGTGCATGCAAAAAAAATTTACTCTTTGAATTCCATTTTTCACCAACTCTACATAAGTGTCTGTCTTAAGCTGGGTATTGGTGTAAAAGGGGAGCAGAGTGAGCCACAAGATGTTCTCTTGTCCTACTTTCTTGGACTAGTCTTCTTCCTCCAACCACTACCCACTTTCTCCCAAGTTGGAAAGAAAATAGCATTTAATTAGAGCTACCACTCTCTCCTGATTTCTATATTCCATTTTTTGAGGAGCTATCCTTCCTTCAAGTTTTCTTGGCTCCTTTTAAGTAGACCTCATTGGCTTTCTATCCTTAAAAACAATACCTGAGACTCCATCACCTTTCAGAAACTTGGGTCCTTACTTTCTGGGCTTCCCAGCTCTGAGTACCAGCCAGAATCAGGATCAGAACAGAATCAGGACCTTCCTAAGATTTGTTCTAAAGTCATCACCTTCCTCCTCAGAATCCAGGCACTCTGTTCTTCCTGATTTTGTGTGTCAAGCCTGGATAGTCTGGCTTGTTCTCTTTTACACAAGAAGAAATCAAAGCAAAGCACCTCCATCAATGGTAGCAGTTTCTATCAAGTCATTACAACCTCCTGAGTATCAGACTACAAGTGTTCTCCCACAAGGATTTCAGTGGCTATTCTTAGGCAACTCTGTGTGGAGTTCATACTCCAACCTTACAATTAAGCAGATTTTAAGCAGGAACCATTGACCAGGGGATGGGGGCTGGAGCCTTGATTAAAAATTTGGTCTATATGGAGCAACAACAATTTTTTGTAGAATGCACAAATAGTATTGTGATTTATTTATTTATTTTAATTTTAAAATGCCATAGGACATTGTTAAATTGTTAAAAAGCAGTATGTCTGGTCACATTGAGTTAGTAGCTGAATACCATAAATTTTGCACCACCAGAGGCATCAGCAGCCACTGGAGACAGCTAATATCAATAAATGGTCTAGTAGCAAATGTGATTGACAAGTCATCAGAGGTCTAGAGTTCTTTCAGCCTACTGTGACCTTCGTAAGAATTGGTTCTAAGTGCAGCACCCAGCACTTAGAACCACAGAGGTAGGCTAACTGACCAGAGTGGAGAGAATCAAATATTCAAATACAGAGAATGCAAATTCAAATACACATAGTATAATTGGGGCCCAATCCCAATGCAATAATAAAAACTCAGGTCACCATGAGTGTGGATGGAAAAAAGGCCATTACATTTGACAAAATGTGGGTCGTTAACCTTTAAGAGAGCAATCTCAGTAGAAAAGTAGAGCCAGAACCAAATTGCAGGGAAGGAAAGAAGGCATGAAAGGCAGAGGAGAGTAGGTAGCTGATAACAACATTCATTTCAGACATTTATGGGCAGAAGGGAGAAGTTATAAGATGTACCGGACTCAAGTGACATTTTGTAAGATAAGGCAGAACTAAAAATATTTGGAGGCTGAAGGGGAAATAATCTGAAAATGAGATATGGAAGCAAACTCAATAGATCAAAGTAAAGATCTTTTAGAAAAAAAATACTAGAGAAAGAGGAATCCTCTTCAAAGAGGAGGGACCCATCATCAGAGACAGGAAGAGAGAATGAAGGACTACATAGAGAAACAAAATGCAGTGTAGTGTGTCTGTGGGTTTATTAATTAATTGGTTCACTTCAATGATCTTATACTCAATAAAATAATAGGCAAAGATTATTGTACTGAGATATATTTGGATTTTTAATACAGCTGAATCACTCAACTGTAGGGGAAGTTTATAAAGACAATCAAATAGTATACTCTCATCTTTTCAAGAATTGTGAAATTGTCATTGAACACAATAACCTGATTTTCTGAGGTGGGTTTAAATGGAGGTGGGAAGTGCTCTAAGATTGATGGAGTGGTGATTGGACAATTCTTGTTGATATTATCAAACTATTGAATTGTGTGATATGTAAACTGTGTGTCAATAAAACTGCTTGAAAAAAACAACAAATTTAGTGACTATGAAACTTTGATACTATCTGGAAGACCCTCTTTCAATCACAAATAAGGGATGAAGACAGGATTTGCCAAATATTAGAATGAAAAGTGAAGTAAAGGCTGAGATTGGGGTCAAAGATCACATTCAACATGGAAACAGCAGTCCAAGTCAAAGATGAAGAAATTAAAATTAAATTGTACACATGCATAGGGTCTAAGGGT
Organism: Nesogale talazaci; assembly: GCA_004026705.1. Classification (NCBI taxonomy): domain Eukaryota; kingdom Metazoa; phylum Chordata; class Mammalia; order Afrosoricida; family Tenrecidae; genus Nesogale; species Nesogale talazaci. The sequence goes on along the minus strand of PVJH01002471.1, from coordinate 150,817 downwards.
TTTTGGTTCTGTCAATCTTTGTGACTCAAAATAAAACTAGATTTGAAACAGGGTCAGGACTTGGAGTGGTCACTGAGTAAGAATGAGTAAAAGCGAAGACCATGATTTTCTTATTTTGTTTTCCCAATCTTGAAAGATGAAGATAGTATTACCCACCTGATGAGATTGTTGTGATGATTCTAGCTCTCTAAGTAAATAAATTCCACAACGTCTCAGCTACACAGGCTGTCTCTGATATAACACGTGTCTTCATCTTCTTAGATCCTGCCAGATGAGTGGGTAGGCAGTTTAAATGGTGGTTAAAAACCTTCAAACTAAAGACTGATCTGAATCCAGTGGTCACTATTAATTAACTACATGGCCTGAGACAAGTTATTGATTCTTGGTTTCCTTATCCACAAAAGAGAGATGCTCACCGTACAAGGGTGATGTGATAATTATGCTAACAAGGGCTTAACATTGAGTATCACCCTGAAGGCAAATGCTCAAAAGTGTGACAAATAATCACATTCATTTTTCTAATGAAATGAAAGTATAGATCATGAAATGCAAGGAACTTTACGTACCAGATTATGATGATATAAATAACATGGACATCTATGCTCATTGAGATATTTTCTGTAGTTCTCTAGAAGGCATAGGATTTTTCTTCCAGATCTGGTCCCACACTATAGAAAACCATTAGATGTGGTTGTGACTATGTGCTTTCTGTTGTTCTTCACTGCCTGATGCCTTCCACAGGAGATATCCTTGGGTGATAGGTGTCATCACTTTAGTACATCATGACTTTAAAGCTCCTTGAACACCATTTTCTCCTACGGAGTTTACTAGGCACCAAGGCTTCTTTCCATACTATTTCTATCTTTCTGGGCAGAACAAGGATATCAAATCTAATGATTATTCAGACATTCCTGATGCCTTCTTACAAGGTTGGTCCATGGCAGCTGTTTCTGTTAACCTTTTTTAAAAGCAGATAATGGAAAGACTGATTCAGAAATTCAGAAAAAAATAAAACAATATTTTTAATATTATTGTCAATTATTTTCCTTTTTCAAACCCCCAAAAAAGAACAAGGATCATTTATGCTCCCTCACAAACCCACAATATATATTTCTTTCTTTCTTTCATTTTTTTGTGTGGCATCACTGCCGTGGTGGAAGCAGTAAGCTCAGCCTTGCTCCTGGAGAGCTGCTGCTGGATTTGAACTGTCAGCCCCGTGGGCTGCAGTCCCGCACTCAACCACTGCACCACCTGGGCTCAGCCCTACAAAATATATTTCTAACAAAAACTGAGATCTTTAGTTCCTAAAATAGGATAATACTTTAATCAAGGAAAAAATAGTTGAAAAGGGGTTTTAGATGACTTTTTTTCAAACAATGTCTGTGTGTGTGTGTGTGTATGTGTGTGTGAGTTAGGTGGGAGGGTTACATTTCAGATTTCAATTTTTCATTCAATATTTTAAACTACTGATCAAACTCCCTAGCAAAGCCTCCTCCATGCTCCACTCAGATTTCCCTTTTTCCTCTTGTGGTTTATGCTCCTTCCCTTCACCCAAGTTAGTGCTTGTCAGCCCTCTTGCCTTTTGCTTCATCTTCCTCCCCTTGCTCTATCCACCTCCTTTGGCATCCCCAAAGTCTAGTTCCTTTGATATAAAAGTCTGGCCTTTTGTCCCCCTTGATTTCTTCTTCAATGGTGACCTTGACGCCATTCCACAGCCTGTCTAATCTTCAGTCATCCATGTTTAATGCATACAATATATTCTTGAAATGATCTTAATATTCGAGTGAGATATACTCAAGGTTGTATTTTGGATCCTGTGGGCCTGTTTTAATTTTCTTGAGTTTCAATTTGAACTTGAACATTAGCAGTTGATGGTCTGTGGCAGTCAGTGCCTGGCCTACCTTGTTCTGACTGAGTATACTGAGCACCTCTGTCCACAGATACTGTGGGATAGTGTGCTACATATTGAGTTTTGAATCACAACGTCAGAAGTTCTCATCCACTGGTCACTAGAAAGGAGAAACATGGGGCTATCTACTCTTGTAAAGATGTAAAATCTTGGAAACCCAACAGGAAAATCCTTCTCTGACCTATAGAATCACTATGAATTGGAAATGAGTCCATAGCAGTTGAGCTTGATTTTAACCAATTTTGTTTCTGTGAATTCCATCTGGTAGGTCCACATCCATAGTGCATATTTATATTTCTAGGAAAAGGTGTTTGCAATGAATAAGTCACTTGTCTTGGAAAATCTATCATGCAGTGTTCAGATTCATTTCAAAGGCCATGGTGATATTTTCCTTCTGTTGGTCTCTATTCATTGGTCCCTATTCACCCAACTTTCACATTCCAATTGTCAATAATTATAAACTGATCTTTATGGAATATTTTATTAATTTCAGAGTAAAGAGTTTGCAAAAAATCTTAAATTCCCTCATTTTTATCTTTAGTTATTAAAGCTTATTGATGTTCTACTACTATTCATAAGGTTTTCATGTCCAAAATTTTTTTCAGAAGTGAATCGCTATGTCCTCCTCCTTAGTCTGTCTTACTTTAGAAGCATTACAAAATCTCATCCATCATGGATTACCTTGCTTGTATTTGATATATCAGTGGCATATCTTCTAACATCACAGAGACACACAAGTCACCAAAATATGAAAAAACTCACAAGTAATAATTACAGGACAGATGAGAATAGACATCTAAAGAGACTCTGAAACTTACTGCCTTCAAGTTGATTCCAACTCATAACACCCCTATAGGTCCGGGTAGAATTGTCCTGTGGGTTTCCAAGATCACAACATTACTCTTTATGGGCATAGGAATTCTCATATGTGTCCCTTGGTAGAGCTGGTAGCTTCAAACTCTTGAGCTTGAGATTAACAGTCATGTGTGTAACCACAACATAGAGAAGCTAAAGTGAAAGGAATAGTTTTGAAGCAAACAAGCTAAACAGAAGATTTCTGAGTGCAGTTCAAGAAGACAAGCTAAAATGTTATAAAGAAATGTGCAAAGAACTGGAGCTAGAACATATGGAACATTTCTCTAGTGGAAAGGGTGGAGGAAAAGCTCAAGCTTTAAGCTGAAATAGTAGGGGATTCATGGGCAAAATATTAAATGAGGCAGGAAGTATCTTAAAAAGGTAAAAGGCATATATACATAGAGTCACTATAACAAAAAGTATTAGCCAGTGTTCAACCATTTCAAAGATAGCATATGATCAAAACTCTCTGGTGCTGAAGGAAAAGACGTTCAGCTACATGAAAAAAAGTTGAAGCCACTAATAAAAAGCAAGCCTACATGAATTAACAGAAAACAATTTAATATGTTTCAAAAAATGAATTCCATGCCGGAAGGATGCATTTATCTATGCCAAGAAATTTGAAAGACAGCTACTTGGTCAACAAACTGAAAGAGATATACATTTGTGACCATCACAAAGAAAGCTGAACCAACAGAATGTAGAAATTACTGAATAATATCAGTAAATTCATATGCCAGTAATTTAAAAAACTAGCTCTCCTAAAGTGTTCAAAAAGGAACAGAACCCTGCTAATACGTTGGTTTTAGCGGATGAAACAAATATGGGCTTGCATGCAAGTCTAGGTACACCAGAGGAAAAAGTCCAGTGAAACTCGTGTGTGGGATGTGGGAATTGTGCCCGATCTGCCCGTACCATGCTGTGGTGAAACACTACAGGCATGCAACAGAACAGCGAAGGGAGCAGAGCAACAAAGTCCCCAGGGAATACCAAAAATAGTCTTAGGGGCCAAGGTGTGACACCCCATCAGATTGGACCAGAAAGCATTCCTAAAGGTCAACAAACAGACCTTGACCTATTTGTAGGCTTTGCTCCCCTCTAACCCTACTCCATGATTTTCTGTTGCTGCTGTAGTTTTGTTTTGCTCCGTCTTGGGTTTTTTGTGTATATTATTATCTGCATGGCTATCTAGAAAAGATAGGATAAACAATCTGGAAGAGAAAACAGTGGGATAAACAGTTCTGGAGGTACATGGGAGAGGGAGAGGTGGGGGAAAGGAAATGCGTGTTTACAAACCAAGGAACAAGGGAACGAGTGATTTAAAATTAATGGCAAGGAGAGTGTAGGAGGCCTGGTAGGGCTTGATCAAGGGCAAAGTAACCAAGAAGAATTACTGAAAGCCAAATGAAGGCTGAACTTGAGAGTCAGGTAGTGGGATGAGAGGAAAGACAAAGGTGAAGACAAAGCAGGTGCATTAGCAAATGTGAAGAAAACTGATGGTATCCAGCTATTAAAATATATCGCATCTGGGGTCTTAAAGGCTGGAAGATAAAAAGCAACAAAACCTACGTCGAAGAAGCACACCAGTCTGTGTTATCATGAGGTGTCAATAGGATCAGGTAGCGTATATCAAAGACCCAGAACAAAGGGGCCGGGGAGGGAGGGAGGAGAGGGGAGGGAGAAAAATGAGAAACTGATACCAAGGGCTCAAGTAGAAAGAAAATGTTTTGAAAATGATGATGACAGCACATGTACAATGTACTTAACACAATGGATGGATATGTGGATTGTGGTGAGAATTGTAAGAACCCCCAATAAAATGATTTAAAGAGAAAAAAGAAGAATGGAAGAGCTTTATATACAAGTTAAACATTGAGAAAACATCCCAGCCCAGTTCATATAAAATCCATAAGTCCCATATTAGCCCATATGTCCAATACCAATCTATAAAGTCCTCTTCAGACTCATGAAACATATGCAATGATGCTGAATGTAGGATGATTGCAGTCCAGTGGGTGGAATTCTTGCAAATTCAGTAGCAGTAGAAGCATCTCAGCACTGGCAGGGGTCTCCACATGGATTCCCTGGATCGAGATCTGGATCCATCAGCCTCTCTCCACATGTCTTCTCCACAGGGATGTCTCACAGGGAGTCATCAGCAGATACAGAGTGTCTCCCAACTTCAAGGAGGATATAGAGGAATTCCCAGAGTCCGCTGAAGGTCATGCCCACATAGAGGCCTCATTGACTATATTACAATTGACAGGCTAGTCTTCACCTTTACACTTTTAATCTTTCCAAACTGATAAAAAAATTATATAACTACCACATCTTGTGACTTTAAACACTATAAAACAGTACATTTGTGTTCCTTTAAGCTACCCAGTCTGTGTACTTTGTGACAACAGTCAGAGAACAAATGCACTGTTGTTTAAAGTTAACATTTGTAATCACAATAGAACTTGCATAAAAAACTATATATAGTTTTATTTTTCAGTAAATAGGTGTGATAAAAATTCACAAAACAACAATTTTTAGACAAGTCTAAAAAGAACAGGTGATACAATAAATAAAGTGCTACCATCCGCCAGCCATGCCTCAGGTGGACTAAGTGACAATCTGCTCCTTTAAAATGGCAGTCTTAGGATCACTGTGCGTTAGAGTAAAATCAGTGGCAAGGCTTGTTTTGTTCTGTTCCTGATGGCCCAGTCCATCTATTGGTCATCTATTCCATGTATATTTGCATCAGATTGAGAAATGGTCACTCTAGATAAAGATGGGAAGTAGGGTTAGAAATACAGGCCTTTGCAAAAGGTACTTAAAGTGTTTGATGACATAGTTTTGTTTTCTTAACTGAGGGAATTTTTTAAGTAGCCCAGCTGCATTTGAGTTTTATGGATTTTTCTCTAGTCTGGAGCAGATGATGTTTATCTCATTTGTATCTCAGTGAAACCATAAGTGCATGTGTTTATATGCCATATATGTGTGTGTGATATTTATGTATTATATATTATCATATGCACATAATCATTCAATAAAACCAATTACTGCCAGCCCTTGCTTATGGTATCAACAATATTCTATAATGCATGCATTCTGTTAGGTCGCCTTTCTTTGGAATGAATGTAAATATGAATCTCTTCCAGTCAGCTATCTTCCAAATTTCCTGGAATAGAAGAATGAGTGCTTACAGTGTTTCATAAGCTTCTTGAAACATGTCAATTGATATGCCATCAGTTTATGAAGCTTGTTTTTCAATAATAACTTCAGTGCAGTTTGGAAGTTTCCCTTCAGTGCCCTTGGTTGTTGATCATATGCTCCTTCTTGAAATGGCTGCATATCAATGATTTCTTTTTGTTACATTGGCTCTATGTATTCTTACCATCTTTTTTAATGATTCTTGAATCATTCAATAGTGGGCTCACGGAATCTTTCAATATCACAACACAAGGCTTGAGTTGGTTCTTCAGTGCTTACTGTTTAAGACATGCTGAGCACGTTCTTCCTTTCTGGAAAAAGTACAGCCAGGTTGCTCTTTAGAAATTAGGATGGCTAGACGTGGGTCACATAATTTGGACGAGAGACCAGTACCCGGAAAAGGACAAGAAGCTTGGTCACAGAGAGGAGCAGTGAAAGAGCAGAAGAAGGCCCTTAAGAGATGGATGGACAGTGGCTGCAACAATGCACTCAAACTTAAGAGCACTTATGGGGATGACGCTGGACTGGGAGGTGCTTCCTCGCATTATTTACAATGGAGAATATTGCCCCTTGGGGACTCTGGAACAATCCAGGGGGATGCAAAAGCAGATCCCTACATTTTATCCTAGATTATGGACCTGATAACCAGTTTTTCAAGGTTAACGGGGCTCTGAATAATGTTTTCTCCTGAAGGGGCTTTAGGCTGACTAACTTTGGGAACCCAAGATTTAACTGATTGGACATGAAGGTAGCAGAGTTCAATAAAACCTGAATGCTCTACAAGTCCTCATAGTCATGAAGATAAGCATATGCACCCAAGACTTCCCATTACTTTCTGACACCATCGATAGGCAATTCTTATTCCAAAGCTATTTACTTTGGCTCACATCTTTTCATTGTGATTCTAGCTCATATTTTGAATTTTTGAAAAGGATAAAGATTAGATGGATTTTTATTGAAACAGTGTCTTTCCATTGACTTCATTACATGCAGGTAGAGTGACCCAAACAAGTATGTTTAGCCATGTGCCCATGGAAAAAACTAGGTAAAAATTATCTCTTTTAATAGGCGCCTCTGAGAGGTCCATGCAGATATTCCTCAATAACTTGCTCCAAGAAGTGCACTGCTATATTTGGAAATACAGCTCTTTGTGTTCCCTGTCCTTGATGATATTGCTGAGCTGGTTTATGCAGTGTCTGCATCACAAAAGGATGTCATTAAATGTCTTATCTTACTCAGTAGAAGCCAGCAAGCCATTTGTTTTCCATCTGAAACTGTCTCCACAAGTGCTTCCTATACACATAAGGGCAATAAATCCCTGGAGTCCAAATAAATGTGATGCTGTTGCTGTTGTGCCTTTTTATGGTCATCGAGGAGAAAACAATTTATTTCCATATTCATTGATTCATTAGGAGTCCAGGGTGCCAATGGGACTCTTAAGAGAGTGAACCAAATGTCTTCAAATAATTTCAGGCTTCACTTGGCATAGGACATTTTCATAAACAGACATAACTCTAATTCTGGATTCCTGAAGGAAAAGTATGAACAGATTGATTAAAAACAAACAGGTTAGCTATAACTCAGATTCACAGCCTCCCCAGAGAGATACAAATAAAACAGAAGCTAGTCTCTGCTAAGACTTCCTCCCTGTGGACCCTAAGACCCTGGGCTTCTTTCTGCTGGGCATGCACAAGGAAACAGATGGGCATGGGTGACAGTGTCACAAAAAGGCACTCCTGGGAGCCCTAGCAAAAGAAATGTGTCCACAAAGCCCTGCAAGACAGAACTGTCCACCTGCTGCCTCTTCTTCAGTCTTGGTTTTTTGTTTTGTTTTTCTTTTAAATAAACTCTGTGGGGATGTGAATGAGCCTACTGTCAAGGCCGAAATGGATAGTGAGCTACTGCACAAAGCAAAAATCCCTACTATTCATTGAAAAGGAAACCAGAAATTCCAAGTGAGCAACCAATGTTATGTATTTGCATAGTCTATCTCCCACTATCTTTATTTATTGCAATAAGTCATGCTGCATAAAGGCTTCCAGTGGCAGTCCAAACATGCTTATTCCTTAGAAAATCACCTTATCCATTCTACACAGTAATCAGAGAGTTCTTACTCCATTATATTACTTCTTCTCTCTCTAATGAAGGGATAACTGTCTGATAGACCGTCCCACGTGGGATTTCAGGCTTTCTAAAGCACCCTGGTGGTGTAGTAGTTATGAGCTGGGCTGCTAACACTTGGTCAGTTGTCAAACCCACCAGCCTCTCTGCAGAAGAAAGGTAAGCTTTGCTACTCTCATAAAGAGTTACAGTAACAGAAGCCCACAGGGGCAGTTCTACCTTGTCCTACAGGGTCACAGTAAGTCAGAATCAACTCAATGGCCATGAGGTTCATTTTGAAAGCGTTCTAATGGCACTGTGAGTGAGGCATCAGATGCCAACTGTAAAGCCTGGGATTCAAATCCACCAGATCTCCGTGGAAAAATGATGAGGCTGTCCGTTACTATAGAGATTTAATCTAAAAATCCCATATAAAGTCACTCTATGTGGGCACTGAGTTAGTGCTAGTGGGTTTTATTATGCTGGAAGTCTGAAAGTTTCCTCCTCTGTATCTGGCTTATCAGTTTGCACTCCACCTTCCCTTCAAAATATAATGCTTTTTGTCATTTATTAATTAGAAAAATATTTAATGTATGCTTTCTTTGTATCAGACAAGGTGCCAACTGTCAGGCATGTGAAGCTGAATTGAGAAGTAGTTCTCACCATGCTGGGTCTTGTTGGCAAAGATAGACACGGAAACAGAAAGCTCTGGCACCACCCCATCTGCTCTAATAAAGAAACAGAGCACTGGAGTAAAAGAGAGGAGGGACACACCCTTCTCCTGAGGGATGAAGCATGGAGCACTCAATGGAGCTGGAGTGGACAATTGCTTCCCCCGAGAGTAGACCTGCCCCTGAGGACCTACTGGAGGGACAAAAATAATTGTGTTACAAAGTAGAACTTGGGAACTGCCTTCTGAGCCAGAAGAATACAATGCAGAGGTGGATCAACTACAGAAATTAAAGAAAATGACAGGCTTCAAGGATGAGACAGTTTGTACCGTGAGAGAACGAGAGGGCTGTGAGTTGGGTGAGCACGTCACCAAGAAATGAAGAGTGTGTGTGATCCATAATTTAGAGCATAGGGTCATGGAAGACCACAATGGTTACCGTGATTTGGAGTTAAATCAAAAGCAACTGCTTTTTAAATGCAACTACTATTCAACTTTGAACTACTATTAAACTTCCACCACTAGTCTGTCACTTTGTTGTCCTATGATGGCTTGTGTTTTGCAAAGATGCTGGAAGATATAAAAGGCACATCAAATATTATCAGAGTCACCCATGTGAACAGGTTACCAGACTAAGAACATACTAGTAAGAAGGAATAGGCAGTCTACATTAGAATAATTAGACACTAAACACAGTATGGATAATATTCAAACCTTTTCAGATTAGGAAGACCTCATGAGTGGAAGCACAACCTTGTCAGACATAGTTTCAGAGATAGAGAATACGAGTCCTCTGGTGAGAAAGCACTCAAACATGACAGAGGCAGAGCTAACTTCACAAAGGAATATTAACCATAATGATTTGGATGGACAGTCTGTAGGACCCACCTTTGCTGGTGAATCTTCCTTTGCTGATGAAGCAGCATGCAAAATCAAAAGAAACAGCTATAAAGATTTTCCAATAATTATAAATTGTAATGTATGAAATATGAATTAAAGAAAATTAGAAGTCATCAAAAATGAAATGAATGTGGAAAGATTGATATCCTAGGTTTGAGTGAACTGAACTGGACGTTCATTGCCTATGTTGAATCAGAAAATCATGTTGTTCACCATTTAAGAATGATACAATCAAAAGGAATGACACGTATTCATTGTCAAAAAGGATATTTCAAGACATTGTGAAGTATGATGCTGTCTGTGAGAGAATTATATCCATATGTCTTCAAGGATATCCAATCGACTCAAATTTATGTATGCACAAGTCACTAAAGCTAGTGATAAAGAAGTGAAAGAATATTAGCAATAGCTCCACTTTGAATTTCATCAAGAGGCACTCGAGATGCATTAATGATTATTGGAGATTGGAATGCAAAATTTGGAATCAAAGAGGGCAGAAAAGAGTTGGAAAATATGATCGTGGTAATAAAAATGAAGCTTGAGAATGCAGGATATAATTATGCATGACCAACCGTCAAAACAAATATCATTTCCCAATAACACCTACATATGGTATACACGTAAGTTAAATTGACTAAATTAGTGGGGAAAGGTGGTGGACAAGGTCAATAGTAAAATAGCGCAGTGTCTGACTGTGGTCATCAGTTCATCAGTTGTTCCCATTACTATTCATGGTGAAGCTAAAGAACATTAAAACACGTCCATAGGAACCAAAATATGGGCTGAGCCCCGGTGGTTTAGTGGTTGAGTGCGGGACTGTGGCTCACAGGCTTGGTGGTTCAAATCCAGCAGCAGCTCTCAGAAGCAAGGCTGGGTAGCTCCCACGACCACCAGAGGGCAGTGATGCCCCCCCAAGAACCAAAATATGATATTGAGTCTATTTTACCCGAGTTTCAAGAAAATCTCAAGAACAATTTTGGTATATTGAACACTCATGACAGGAGACCTGATGAGTTGTGGGATGACATCAAGAACGTCATTCAGGAAGCCAACAGCAGGTCATTAAAAATACTGGAAAGAAAGATGAGAGTGAATATCAAAAGAGACTAACATTTTCTGTTAATCATAGAGTAACTAAAGCATATAAGAGGAATGATGAAGTCAAAGGTCTTATCAGAAATTTTCAAAGGTCAGCTTGTGAAGATAAAGTAAAACATTATAAAGAAATATGCAAAAACCTAGAGTCAGAAGCCCCAAAAGTAAGAACACATTCAGCCTTTCTTAAACTAGAAAATATAAATAAAAAAATGAGTCCTTGAGTTGCAATATTGAAAGATTCTCAAGGCAAGATATTGAATGATGCAGATAGCATCCAAAGAAGATGGAAAGAATACACAGTTAGGGTACTAACTGGCATTCCATTATTTCAGGAGGTAGCATATAAGCAAAAACTAATTTACTGAAGAAAGAAGTTCAGGCTGCACAGAAAGCATTGGTCAAAAACAAGGCTTTAGGAATTGATGGAAAACCAATTAAAATGTTCCAACAAGCTGATGAAGCATTGGAAAATCTTGTCTGTGCCAGGAAATTTAGAAAGCAGTTATTTGGCTAAATGACTGGTGGAGATCCATATTTATATCTATTCCAAAGAAAAGTGACCCAACAGAATAATCAAATTATAGAATATCATTAATATTACATGCAAGTAAGATTTTGCTGAAGATCATCCATAAAGAGTTACATTGGCAGGGAACTGCCAGAGGCTCAAACCAGATTGAAAAACAAGTAGGTTAATTTGAGGACTGAGATACACCTGAACCACGCAGTGGTATTTTCCGGTGTCTTATAATGCCTGTGAAAGTCAGACATTAAATAAGGAAGACTGAAGAGCAATTGATGCATTTGAAGTATGTTGCTATTGAAGAATATTGAAAGTACTATGGATAGCTGGAGGGACAAACTGAACTGTCTTGGATGAAGTACAGCCAGAGTGTTCTTTAAAGACAAAGATGGCAAGATTTTGTGTTACATACTTAGCACATATTATGTGGAGAGACCAGCCCCCGGAGAGCAGGATAGCATGTTTGGTAAAGTGAATAACCTTTGGACTGTTAGCAATCAGCTATTCCAAGGGAGAAAGATAAGGCTATCTTATAAAGGTTTATAGTCTCAAAAATGCTTTATCCATGAACAGAATTACCTACATGGCAATAGGAGAGAACATAGAAATTATTATTTTGATGGGAGGAGGGAAAGGTGCATTCAAAAGAAATGAATCTTATAAAGCTTTGTTTTAAAAAGAGAGAGCCAAGAAAATTGGTCCACTTTATTTACTTTTTGTGTCCTTGTTATTAAGGAGAACACCCTTTATTTCTTTTCTTGGAGGCAAGCAGAAAGCCCACAGGGACTATTTGAACTCACATACTCTGAAGCCAAGAACTACACTGCAGTCAGTCATCCGCAAATTGGTGATTAACATGATGTCTAGACAGGTCCTCATGAACATGGCATTATTAATTAAACAGCATTTTGATTAATCAAGATAGCAAAAATAATTTGGGGCATGAATATTTTATTAGTGTGCCCATCAATAAAGCCAAAGTAAAAGGAAATATTTTAATTAATGCATTACAATAATTTTGAGACTAGGGCTGACAAAAAGTCTGTCTGAGAGCCTAGACTAGAGAATGATGTAATATTTTTCATATGGCATGTCTTCATCTTAATTTGGGGGGGAATGGTGATATGTATTTCAATTTTCTCAACAAAATTACTCTCATACCACCTATCAAAACAACATTGCCGTCCACTTGTGAACAATTGGATCTGACTAATTTTCTGCTGTTATACATTGCTTTGTTATTTTAAAACTAGGTATCCTCACATTTTATCATTAGGAAATATTTCATAGAATGGGGTAAAATAGAAGATTCTTACTCTAAGAACCTCGCCTTAATTTTCTTTTATTCAAAAGATTTTTTTATTAGGAAAAGGAAAATAAATTAATATCCTCTGTGTCTTAAAGAATTTTTCAGAAAACAGTTATTAACATGTATTTTCATAGTCTAGAGAATTCAAACTGTAGGGGTAGGGTGTATGATAAGTGAAACATAAGTCAAAATATATTTCTGTAAATTTTTATCCAAGTAAGATTAGTTGATTTTGTCTTGAAAAAAAGCCCACCTTTGACCACGTAGTTATCTAACTGGGCTAAAAATATGATAGAACCAAAATTTGAAATAGTCAAGGAAATTGTCTGAAATAAGTGCTGTTTAAAATGGTTTTATGAATAATTAGTTATGTTGATGTGTAAAATTCAGGTTAGATCTGCACACACTGTGTGGGTGAGAGTTGTTGCCTCCCTTGTCTGAGAGAAATGACTTCATGTATACTGGGACTGCTCAAAATTCCCTTGCAAGTCTTTTTCCCCCTTATATTCTTTCTCTAATCAGGATTTTGTAATTAGACTTCATATATTAAATATTAAGCAATATGTTCAATGTTACTTCTCCATTTTTTCTGTAGCCTAAGTAGTGCATTGGTAGAAAAGTGACTTTCTGCTCCTGCAAAGAATCACAATCTTGGAAGCCCAGAGAGGCAGTTCTACCCTGCCCTATAAGATCCCTATGAGGTGGAATTAACTGAATGTTAGTGAGGTTTTCTAATGGGGAAATAGTGTATAGAACCTGGTGAAACTGTAAAATATGAGTTTTCCGATGTGGTGAGCATAACAGTGGTCCCCACACATATCCAAATCCTAATGCCTGAAACAGGTGAACAATGATACATTGCATGGTAGAGTTAAAGGGATTAAAGTTGCAGATCAGATCAAGGTTGGTAATCAGATGGCTTTAATACCTAAAGATTACCTTGGATTTTCTAGTTGGGTTCCATGTAGCTATTGCATTCAAAAAAAGAGGACCTAAGAGAAACCAGAGAGACGGCATCATGAGAACGAATGTGCTCACTGTTGCTGACTTAAAAAAGGAGGAAGGGATGGAGCCACAAAGCCATTGCTTGTGGGTAGCCTATAAAAGTTGAAAGAAATAAGGAGAGTGACTTTCCCCAGAGGCCTCTGAAGAAAGGCAATTCAATTGCCACCTTGACGTTAGCTAACACAACACATATCCTTTAAGCATTTGATCTCCACAGAAAATTGAAAAGCTTAAAAGAAGGCATTTGGTTTTTTTTTTTTTTTGGGGGGGGGGAGCATCACTGGTTGTGGAAGTAGGAGGCCCAGCCTTTACTCCTCTGGAGCTGGAATTGAACTTCCATCCCAGTGGGCCACAGTCCCACGTACAACCACTATGCCACTGGGGCTCAGCCCCAAGGCATTTGTTTTTTAAGTAGGTACATGTATGGTAATTTGTGAGCATACCAAAAGGAAATGAATAGAAGAGAATTCACCATTTACACATACATACCACCACCGCCACCCACTCCCCCAAGGAGAGCCAGTTGAGAAACTGGTTGGGTTGTTTGAGGGCAAGTGCTTTCCAACATAGAGTAACTAAAAAAAATGACATTACTGTGAAGTAACTAAGAAAATGACATTACTATGACATTACCAGGAATACTTACTGACATAGTGGGGAGTGGAGTAGGCGTGTGGAATTCAACAAACATAGCAAGGGCTTAGTATATTTATTCTGTAAAATTTCATACATATAAATGAAAGAAAAGCATACTAATAAATGGACACAGGACTTCTTCAGAACATGCATTAAAAGACCAGTGAAATGTAGGAACATTGGAGGCAAACTAAAACCAATGCAAGTTAAAAATATGAAGATAGGATATTTTGCCTATTGGCATGTGTTTCTTAAAAGAAAATATTGAATACTACTACAGGTGTGGCAAAGCATGCATTGCTATTCACTGCTGTGGTAAAATAAAGGATGATACACATCTTTTATAAAACAGCCTAGCAATGTATTAAAGTGATAAAAATGTTTCTGCCACATCTGTTATGACAATTCAAACTGAGAATCAGAAAATGTACTATGTGATAAATTTTCAACCTAGTATTATTTATAATATGAAATTTTTGAACCAATGTACAATAGTAGCAGAATGTTTCAATATATTGTGATATATTTATGTCATATGATCCATGTAATTATTCATAATTAAACTCAGGGAATGGTGCTGTGAACAGCGCCATACTGCCGTCTCCCCACAAGAATTCCAAAAGAAAAAAAGCAAAAATGCTTCATCTTAATTCCCCCCACATGTGAAGGACAGTTTTTCCAGGTATAGAATTAGTGGTCCATACTTCTTTCCTCCAAGTATTTTAAATAATATTCCATCCTGGACACTGAGCTTTGGCTCAAGCACTCAACACATGGACACTTTGTTCTAATAATCGAGCACTCTGTGATGCACACCTTCCCCAAATGAAAACAATGTGGCTGTATTAGCAAGTGTGGTGAAGAAAGCTGATGATTCTGGCTATCAAAAAATATTGTGTCTGAGGTCTTAAAGACTTGAAGACTGACAAGCATCCATTTAGCTGAGAAGAAACAAATTCCACATGGAAGAAGCACACCAGCCTGTGTGACCATGAGGTGTCGATGGGATCAGGTATCATCATCCATCACCCACAACAAAATCTTACCAGATGTGAATTGGGGGTGGGGGGGGGGGATGGAGTGGAAACCCAATGTCCATGTGTAGACAATTGGATATCCCCTCACAGAGGGGTCACCATGATGAGATGAGCCAGCCAGGGTGCAGCATTGCACCGCCAAAGCACACAACTTTCCTCTAATTCATCGGTGCTTCCGTCCCCCCACTATCATGACCTCAATTCTACCTTACAAATTGTAGGCCTGAGCCCTGGTGGCTAAGTGGTTGAGTGCGGGAGTGCAGCCCGCGAGCTTGGTGGTTCAAATCCAGCGGCGGCTCTCAGGAGCGGCACTGGGTAGCTCCCACGACCACCAGAGGCAGTGATCCTCCCCCTCAAAACAACAACAACAACAACAACAAAATTGGATTAGAATCTTTTCTGCCCGCTCCCCCCTCCCCCCGAGCGCCGCTGCCGCCTCCCTCGCCACTATCATGATCATCTACCAGGACCTCATCAGCCATGATGACATGTTCTGCAAAATCTACAAGATCCGGGAGATCGCAGACTGGCTGTGTCTGAAAGTGGAGGGGAAGATGGTCAGTAGGACGGAAGGTAACATCGATGACTCGCTCACTGGTGGCAAGGCCTCAGCTGAAGACCCCAATGGCGATGGAACAGAAAGCACCGTGGTCACTGGTGTGGATATTGTCATGAACCATCACTAGCAGGAAACCACCTTTACCAAAGAAGCCTACAAGAAGTACATGAAAGACTCCATGAAACCAATCAAAGGCAAACTTGAAGAGCAGAAACCAGAAAGACTACAGCCTTTTATGACAGGGGCTGCAGAACAAATCAAGCATATCCTCGCAAATTTCAAAAACTACCAGTTCTTTATTGGGGAGAACATGAACCCAGATGGCATGGTTGCTCTCCTGGACTACCGTGAAGATGGTGTGACCCCATATATAATCTTCTTTAAGGACAGCTTAGAGATGGAGACATGTTAACACAGTGGGCAACTCAGGACCAATTACTCATCCTAACCAGCTGCACTTCATCCACACGACACCAGAACTTAGACAAACAGAACTGATGTCATCGTGAGCTCTTCATTTACTTTTGACCTTGATTTATTTGGAGCGGAGGCTTTTTAAAAAAAAAAAAGGAAAAAAAAACATGTGTAAGTTGTTTAAAAATAAAATGCATTTAAACTCACTTGAGAATGCCTCCTCCTGGCTGACATCAGTAAACTAAATTCACCTTGTAGTGCTCCTAGAGAAGCTAGACCCACGTGGTAGATGGCGACAGTGTCCAGATGCCTTCAATAGCCAAACCACAGGGATCCACATAGAGACAAGAACCCAAAGGCTTAATTCCAAGTTTAATAAAGGGAGCAGCCATGTTCTTAGCGGTGCCAGCATCTGAAGTGGATCCTTAACCATTTCGTCAGCTGAAAATGGAAGAGATTATAAAAAGAATAAAGAGAATAATACAATTGGGGGAAAATGGTTTAGAAGAGAACAAGCACACTGCTACAGATAAAGGTCTGGCAACACAGGGAGTCCAGGATAGATAGAACCCTCAGGGCCAACAAAGAGAGTAGAGATACCAGGAGGATTAGGGGAGGGTGGAAGGGGGAAGGGGGAATTGGTCACAAGGATCAATCTAGAACCTCCTCTCAGGGGAATGAACAAAAGAAAAGTGGGTCAACGGCGGACAATTTAAGATATGAAAATTATCATCTATATCTTATCAAAAGTTCATGAGGAAGGATGGGCAGGGGAGGGAGGGGGAAGAAATGGGGAGCCGATGTCAGGGGCTCAAGTGGGAATAGAACACAGAAAATGATGATGACAGCACATGTCCAAGTGTGCTTGACACGATGATGAAAGTTTCGATTGTTTTAAGAGATCTAAGAGCCCCCAATAAAAGTATATAATAGTAACTACAATAATAATCCATCCCACTGTCTTCTGACATTCATAGTTTCTACTCAGTGTTTAATATATTAAACTCAGTGTTTAATATATGATCCCCAATGCTTTCAAGATTCTTTCTTTTCTTTGTTATATTTGAGAATTTGATCATAACATGCTTCAAAATGGATCTTTGTTGCTTTGGTCTATTTGAACGTCTATACACACATGAAGATGAATGTGTCAATGTTTTCATCAACTTTGGGAGATTTTATGCTATCATTTCTCCAAATATTCCTTCAGCCCTTTTTTCTCGTCAGCTTCTGTAACACTGGCACTTTTAATCTCTATATCAGTCTTTTTCATAGTGTGCCCCAAATTTTTCCATTCTCTCATTCTTTTTCCCTTTTACTCTTCATACTGGATAATTTTTATTGTCTTTATGTTCCAGTTCACCAATTACCTATTTGGTCAGCTGAAATCTCAAGTGAATTTTCTATTGCTGTTATTTTCACTTCCAAGATGATAGATAGATAGATAGATGATACATAGATAGAGAGATGATAGATAGATGAAAGATAGATGATAGATCCATATCCAAAGATATAGATTGTTATAAATTTACTTCTGTTTAAATAGCCTCAGATCAATGCTTAGATATGAATGGTAGAGAATCTGAAGAGGTTTTGTTTTGTTTTGGTTTGGTTTTTTACTGCAGATGGGAAGGGATAGCACAGCAGCCAGTTATGACGCCACGTAACATTGTCTGAGCCTAAACCACATCCTAAGCACCAGGCAGCATAGAAAGAGGAAGGATCACCCTTTCAAAGGCTTCAAACCCTTCCAAGAACCTGAAGAAGGTATATTGTAAGGAAAAGATTCTTAAAGAGTAGAAGAGCTCTCTGTTGAAGAAGCCCAGGCTGAAGTCTGTCAGAAGGGGAGCAGGGCTACTGGCAATGCACAGAAGCAAGCAGCGATGCAGAAAGAGATTGAGGAGGGGGAGAGAAAGCTAAAGGAACTCCAAACCGCACCAATAAAGAGCGGGTGGGCAGCCAGAAGCAAGATTGCCCACACAGGAGAGAGAAGACCTTGGAGTTGCCTCTGAGTCTCAGAAAGTACCAGCATGGTACTATCCAATTCTCTTTCTCGGATGAAGTCTTGCACCAGGGGAACCTCACATGCAAAAAACATTGGACAAGAGCAGCCTCACTCTAAAAGTCCCAGTGTACTACTGTGGCAGTCATGTGCTTATGTTAATTTTAGGATTGAAATGTAGGGGTGGAGTCTAGCCTGTTAATCTGGAGATAGCCATTGAGTAGCCAATGAGGCCTCTGTGTGGGCATGCTTTCACCTAAGACTTCTGGGGAATCTTACGATATTTCCCTCGTGAAGATGAGAAGCTATCTTCCCAGTTGTTGGGAGTTAGTCTCAGAGACGATGAATCACGGACAAGACAAGATGGCAGCACCTGAGAAGCTGGAGAAGCCGGCGGAGAGACCACACAGCTTCGCCCTGATGGAGCCAGACCTCTGAAGCTGGAGCAGCCACATGGAGACCTCTGCCAGCGATGAGTTGCTTCTGCTGTTGATGGACCCTGAGCCCTGGAAGCAAGGAGCCACGTGGAGACCCCTGCCAGCACCAGGATTTTGCATACACTGACGTGTGACTTCGTGAGTCGGAAGGAGACTTTACAGACTGATTTAGGGCATATGGGTTAATATCAGACTTATGTCTTTGAACTGGACTGGGCTCAATGTCCTGTTCTTCTTGTATATAAACCCTTTCCTTATATCCATATGCATGTCCTTGAATTTGTCCCTCTAGTCTACCCAGACTAACACAACTATTTACCATATTTGATGAATTTCTTCCCCCAGAAGAAAGAATATCAGTATTCCTATAGATCCAGTGGAGAGGGGAGGGAGGGCGGTGCAGCGAAACGAAGGCCCCTTTCAATTCTCAAAACTTCAGAAAGCATCCCCTCAAACGAAGATGTGTCTCCAGATGTTTGTGATAAACTTCCCAGAATGAAGCTCCTGAGTTAGGATGTCATCAGCACTGGTTTCAGAAATGTACCTTTTTATCCCAACCCGAAAGGCACTTGCAAATGTACTAGACCATCTTTTATATCTACTACTTTTCATGAGGTAATATCCTTGAGGAATCTCCCTTCTGGTCCTGAGAGACTCCTGCAGGAAGAGTATCTGGATGAAAAGATCTCTGAGGACCCCCAGACTGCTGGTAGCCCTGTCTACAATCAGACTCGTGGTGTCCAAAAGCTGAGCTCAGTGGTTGACAATGGTCATGAAGCCACTCTTCTGGGTTTTCAGGATCTCCTGCCTCAGTTACACGCATTTCATCTGTCAAATGTCTTCAAGTTCCTGAGAAATTAGAGCTTACTAGAACTACAGAAAACCCTGTCCTGGTCCCTGGGGCATCACAGCATCGCAAACAACTCCTAGTCTCCCTCCCAGAGTGAGGTATTTCTGTAGTTTTTTTTAATTAGATAATGAGGATTATTGCATTAAGCAGGAATACTAGGATGTGAAGATTGCAAATTATTCTGGAGGGCACCAGTAAATTCTGCAGAATTAACCATAATAAAGGTAACTCCCTCACCTGTCCCTTGGAAAGTTTCTATCAACCTCAAGTTTCAGGAGCATGCACCTGAGGAATGTATCATTTATTCAGCTGTTTTCAATTCCAACATGGTGGCATTGTTTGGCACAAATATAACAGTTCCTTCACCCATCATGATCTTCTCCAGCACAGTGAATGTATTAACCATGAAATGATAGTATTGATTATTTATGGTCTTTTAATAGGAGATAAAATACCCAAAGCAGAAGTGCAATGGTGACTTGAAGCCAATGAGTCTGATTCCTAGAACCAGAATCCATGATCCTTGTGCTTTGACTAAGAAGAATCAAGCTCTGAAAACACAGAACTTCCCTACAATGTGGAGATTAGGCTTCTGTTGGACATTGGTACCCCTAGCAGCTTTCAGAGGGTACCAATCTTCAAAGGACAAAAGATGTTGGCTAACCATTCTTCTCCCTACCTGGTAGACCTGTTTGGTATATCCCAGGGGTTGGCAAACTCTTGAAACTGAATAGCCAAATCTATCCCTCCTAACAACTTTAAAATCACCCAAAAGCCTTAAATATGTTAATCCAGACAAATGAAATTACCATGATCTGAAATAATAACCTCCAAATATCCACACTGAAAGAGTTGCCTATGGCTCATGAGTCGCAGTTTACCGACCACTCTGGGTATCATATAGTGTTAGTCTGAGTGGACTAGGGAAACAAATTCATAACCATTTATATGTGTATAAGAAAGTGTTTGGTATACAAGAACAACTGTACATTAAGAAAACCTCCCCATGCAGTCCAGTCCAAGGCCATAAGTCTGATATTAATCCATACGCTGATACCAATCTATATAGTCCTCCTCACACTCATGAAACATATGCAACGTTGACAAATTGAGAATGATGACAAGCCAATGAGTAGAAATTCATTGAATCCAGTGGCATTATAAGCATCTCAGCACTGGCAGGGGTCTCTCTGTGGTTTCTCCTGCTACAGAGATCTGGTTGCATCCATGTGGCTTATCTGGCTCAAGGCACTAGGATAACACGTGTGGCTTCTCCTCAGGGATATTTTGCAAGTAGTCTGTAGAGAGACAGTAGAGAGTGTCCAAGCGAGTGTTGTCAGACAAAAGTCTCCAAGGAAACCTGAGCTGAGAGAGATCGTGTCTCCTGTCTCTGAGAAGGAATTGCTGGATTTCCCAGAATTCTCAGTAGGCCATGCCCACATAGAGGTCTGCTGGCTAACTCCAGATTGACGGGCTAGACTCCACCCCTACACTCTTAATCCTCAAACTGACATCAGATTAGATGACTACCGCAGATCACCCCTTGTCAAATGAACACTTTCACATAAATCTTTGAGCCATATATAATTTTCAAGCAATAATAAAATTATATCTGTACTTAATAGGAGAAATCTAAGAAGCATGCAATTCAATATGTGCGACACTCATTTAAACATAACATTCTATAAGTGAACAAAACAAAAAATACCCTATGCCTAACAACTGCAGTTAAGTAACACCTACACCTTTATCCTGCAAGTCTATGAATATATTCCCCCAACTATGAAAGCTTGTAAGCCAACCACTTCATGCTTTCATCACCCGATTTTGGATATCCAATTTCTATATTGCCCACTTATATCAACCCAGTGCTCTAAGGAGACAATCATATTCTTCAAGAAGAAGAATCTTCAATCAAGTTGGTACCCTGTGAAGTCTGCATCTATAAGCAAAGTCAAATCAGGACAGGCCATCCATAAAGTCTGTGGCAATATGCACCACTTCACAGGCTCAAAGAATTTCTCTTCATCTGGTCATATTCTGTTCAATTCAATGTGGGCTGCCTCTCAGCCTCACCAGGGTGTACATTGGTTGTCTGGTGTTAGACCATGGCTGATTTAGCATACTTACTAGTATTCGAGGAACACCTACAGAATCCCTCTGAGAACTTAGTCAAAATATTTCTGAGTTAAAAGATGGTGAATTGTGGAGTAAACAGTTCGTGTGTATTTAGAATACTAGCAATGAGGCTGCTGTGTCTGTTATAAGGGAGTTTGCAGTAGCCATGGATGGGGTATTTGAATCATTTTCAGAAGCCAGCTGAATAAAGCCTCATGAAAGGTAGGGAAATCGATCAACCCTGCCACTTATATTTCTTATTGCTAATGGACATAAACATTCCTTCATATTGTTATAGGATGGGGCTGAGCCCCGGTGGTATAGGTAGTTGAGTGCGGGACTGCGGCCCGCAGGCTTGGTGGTTCAAATCCAGCAGTGGCTCTCAGGAGCGGCCCTGGGTAGCTCCCACGACCACCAGAGGGCAGTGATGTCCCCCCCCCCAAAAAAAGCATATTGTTAGAGGATGTCACTTTAGTAAATTGTCTGTTCATGTCTCGTGGCCGGGTTTTTTTGGATCATTTGCATTTTTCTCATTAAGGTGTTATAGCTTTCTATTCATTTTTTAAATTCTTGCTTTAGCTGATGTATCATTACTAAGTTTTCCCCAATATCTGTCTTTTCTTTTAACTCTTTTGATATGCACAAACATAGTATTTTTAGAGGTCCCCTGTCCTTTATAGTGTGTTGCTATCAAACAATTTTTCAAAGACTGACTTCTTGGAAAGTGTGCATGTATACATACTGAAGAATGTATTGATTTGAGCTCAGCTAGTATTTGAGGAAATTTTTCTTAAATGTTGGAGCAGGGTGTGTTGGGTACCCAAAGCTATAAGATAAATTTCTGAATATTTGTCAATGAACACTCTGCTCAGACTTTTCAACTAGGCTTGCATTGAGCCTCGGGGACCAGCCCAGGGTAAAAGCATGGAGAAGAGCCCAGTAATTTCTGAGCATTTGTATTGTCCTGGACACATGCGGCTTTCTCAGTCCCCTGTAAATACAGTGCTCTTCAAAACTTTGATTTCCAATAGAAACTCTCTCCTTATCCCTCCTTCCACTTTGTAGGGGCCTAATAACTATCTTAAAGGCACTTTTTAGTCATAGCTGTCTTTAAGTGGCCACAGCCCTAGGCTCCACTGGTCGTCAGGCCTGTGTAAAGCCTGAGACATGAAATATTGAGATGAATGACAAGCTTCAGCTCTTTGGGAGGCTTCAGACTACAAACCCACAGTGACTTGGGGTTATGGGCTGCTGGGCTGTATCGGAGAGACCACACCTCTCCAGAGAGATGTGGGGTTGTGCGTAGAAAATGAAAAGATTTTCCCGAATGTATTTGTCGCTTTTTTCCTTGTTTTCTGATTAGCATAGTTCAGCATTTGTGTTTGGAAAACAGAGTTCTAATCCTATGGATTCTGCCCACTTCTGTTTGCGTTTTGTTGTTGCTGTTACTTTTGTAGGAGACTGGTAGTGCGTGGCTGTTTACAATACCATCTTACTCTCTATTCAACCGCTCATCACTTTACATTCCCAAGTGTGAATCGGGTGTAAGATTCTTATGTCTCCCAAATCCCAAGAAACATGTCAAGCTCCTCCCATGATTCTCTGAAAGACCTACTTGAGTAACTTCAAATGACAAGGGAGACCCATTCGGCGTTCTAGGAACTCTCTCTATGCGACACTCTTGCTTCCTAATTTCTCAAACTTTGGGATTTCTTGGATTTTGTTTAGACAGCCTTGAAATGGGCTGCAAACTTGGGGTCTTTATTTGTGGTAATTGTCAAAAATGCCAAACATCTTCATTTTTGCACTGGGGACTTCAGTCTCTGATACTGGAACTATCTGAAAATTATTTTCTCCACGTGTTATTTCACCATGAGGCTGTGAGGAGGAAACACACTTTAATAATGGAGGCCAAAGTAAGGAAACAGCCTTTAGAAGCTATTGAGGTATCTATTTTTCTTGACTACCGAAATGCTTATCAGAGTAATTTTAAACCAGACTAGATCCATTGACAATTTTATATCCAAGATTTGAAATGTGTCTGCTCTCAAGGAACTGAAGTCATTGTCTCAGTATAATAAGTGCAAACATACATGCACACACACAAACACACACACATATACAAGATCAGATGTCCCCTGCCCTTATTTCTCTGATCACTATTATATAGCATGTACAAAAAATGATTTCTCCTGAAGGGAGCAGATATCAAGCACCAAAGAACAAGAATCACATCATTACATAGAAGGAGGAGAGCAGGGTGGGGACCTAAGGCCCACTGGTGGGTAATTGGTCACCCCTTTACAGGGGAGTCACGGGGAGGAGACAGACCAGTCAGAGGGCAGCCAGGCAGTGATCATGCATACAAGTTTCCTCTGGTTCCTGAAGCCTTCCTCCCCATCCCCCAACCATCATGATCCCAACTCTACCTTGCAAATCCAGAGGAACTGGAGAAGTCACACTGGCATAGAGGGGAGCTGGAGATATGGGGAAACCAGGATGGATGGGCCCCTTCGGGCCAATGGTTAGATTGGAGATACTGGAAGGGTGGAGAGAAGGGGGGGTAGAGAGATGGAACCAACAGCAAGGATATATACACAAGCTCCTATTTGAAGGACGGGCATCAAAAGAGTGGGTTTGGGGAGAGTTCGGGCAGTGTACGATATGACAAAACAATAACAATGTATAAAGTATTGAGGGTTGGAGGGGAGGAGCGACCAGGGGAAGAGGGGAAGGAATGGAAAAGCTGATACTAGGGGCTTAAGGGAAAAGGTGGACGATTGGAGAACAATAATAGAAGTGGACATGTGAGGGTGCTTGATGAGTATGCTTATTTATGAGCATGTATGAGCCCCCAATAAAATGATTGGGAAAAAAAAACATGGAGCTACATTATAGCCTTGGGGTTGAAGGAGCCATGTCACGTGGAAACCCCTGCTAGCGATGAGATCCACAAGAGTTTCCACCCATTGGCCTGTGATCCTCCTGCATTCAGCATCATGCATATGTTTTGAGAGTATGAAGAGGAATTTATAGATTGCTATCAGACATATGGGCTAATAACAGACTTATGACTTAATCTGGACTGGACTGGGGTGTTTTCTCAATACTCAATAGCTCTTGTATATAAAGCTCTTTCTTATACAAAAAAATTGTTTCTCTTTTATAATATAATGACTTGACAATTAATGTAGTTTATTATGACATAATTTTTTAATCTAGTATTTAAATAAATTACATTTCCAAAGCATTTGAACAATTGAGTGGAAATGGTATTTAATTGATAAGTAATGTATCTTGTTTCATTTTGTAGCTATTAAACATGGCATTGTTGTAGTAATTAGGAATTTTTTATATAGTTTGCTATATACATAGTTAAGTTTAAGACAAATATATTCTGAATATATGATGACCAAATATATTTGGTCATTTAAATGTGCAGGAACTATAAATCCCAATCAAAATCTCAATGGAATATCTGGATTTTCTTTTCATTCTTATCTATGATTTTAAGGAATTTTTCTCCCCTCCCTGTGTACTTTTAAAAGCACAATAAATATAAGAGAAATGAAAAAACTTTTTAGTATCATAATTACTACCTATAAATGAGATTATTGTTACAGATTCACAAAAATTATTACTGTGTATTGGTTATCTTAATCTATTGGATTAGCTAGATTTCATAATTGTTGACATTTTGTATAGATCTTAAATATTGATTTCTCTTTTCTTTTACAGTTGGTTGGTTTTGTGTATGCTTGTTATGTGATCAGTATTTTCATGGAGGAAGAGGACACTTGTAAGTATTGTTATTTTCACCTGTGCATTTATTTTTGGATGAGATTTAAGCTCCTAAAAACTAGTTATTAAAGGCTACCGATGTTTGCAAATTTAGGATTTTAAATGACTGGTTAGTATAGCGAAAGTTCTGATAGCCTGTTGACAAAGTGCCTACAAATTAGAGGGCACTAAATATTATAGCTTCCATCTAGATCATATGAGAGGCTACAGAGGCAGAGGAGTTTCTGATTGGTATCATAATCTTAGTACTTATTATGAAAGAGCTAAATTTTTGCTAGCTGGAAAATACTTACTGGTAGTTTTATTGTAAATGTACTAGATTTATTGTCAATATGTTAGCTACAAAATGTACAATAGCTTCATTGTATATGTGCTAGCTATAGAATGTTCTGAGCTTTGGCTATAATACTAATGCAACAATATAGTACAATAAGATTTTTATATATAAACTATATAAAATGATACAAGAAAGATGACAACTTACAAGGTAGAATATAAAAATTTTTAAAGACAAAAGATCCTGTGAAAGAACTAATGGTATAATAAGAAATTAAATTCCATTTAATCAGTACACAGAAATTAAACACAGGTAACCTAAAATTAGGTTGAGAGATTGAGCAACATTGTAACAACTGTTATTTTCTGAGGATCTGCTAATGTGCAAGCATCTGGCTCAAAAAAACTCAGTAGTGAGCTCATAAAGCCACAAGTTCATTTAGATAAACAAGTAATACTCCACACATACAACCAAACAGGAACTTTAGCTAGATGATTGTAACTGCCTCCTAAGTTGTCCAAATGACTCTAACAAAATAAGGATAAGTGTCCTGCCAGCTGCCATTATAGCTGCTTTTGCGAGCACATCTCCACAGAGACCTGATGAGTACTTCACACCGAAAAAAATGTAACAGTGCTTCACCTGGAATCCAGTTCACAAAGGAACTCATCTTGAATAATTTGATTGAATGTAAGAAGTATCAGACTGAGAGGACAAAGCCTTCAAACATGCTGTATCAAATATTCTGTGCTTATCTAGGGGTTTTGTTTTTAATGCTAGATAAATCAGAAAGTTTCGACACTTCCAAAATGATGGCTATAATTGCGACAATTTCCATTAGGAGGTTAACTTTAACAATATATTTTGGGGAGTTCAATTATTAGTTCCACCATCTAACAGAACCACCAGTGAGCCTTCTACTCACAGCTAAGGTAGGCTGAACCACAAAAGGCAATTGACTGAAAATGAACCATTTTCATTGGAATTAGGATCAAAAACAAACAAACTATTGGTTACTAATCTAAAAATTGGTATACTGAGAATTCCTAGTTGAATCCCATGTAATGTTCTTTTGAAGAATACCCCCCAGAAGTCCATCTTATCCTCTTCCTCCTCATTTAACTGATGGGAGGCTCTCAACAGATGCCAGTATTTATCACTACCTTATTGTGTGAGAAAAGCTGATTCATCAGTAGTCTGTCACTTATCTAAAAGAATAAATAAAAGGCGTTTCCTTGAAGCTTCTAATTGTATGCAATTTTATGCAACTGATCAATGCAAAATGGCATGTCAAATAAAAGGATTCATCAGATTAGGTAAGCATCTTCAGACTTCCCATCAGCGCTCTTTTAGAGTAATAACTGTCAGTGAATGTGGAGTCTACTGCTCCTGGCAAATATTTTAGCTCCATTGACTTCAGTGTGTATAATTAACTTAACTTTCTCTTTAGAAATGCCTGAATCAGCTTTATCCATCGCCACCACACTGGTAAAGAACAGCTGCTAGCAACCTATTCCATATCGGTTTAATTCTAGTGCTTGTGGTTGGAGCTGTCCATTAAGTTAGTGAGAGACATCTGAATATAGTGATTGTGTGCCCATCAATTCAAATAATATTTACAGTGGGAAAGGGCACGAGGCACTCAAACTAAGTAAATATGCTCAAGACCAACGGAATATGATAAGCTA
This sequence comes from Nesogale talazaci, assembly GCA_004026705.1. Lineage (NCBI taxonomy): Eukaryota > Metazoa > Chordata > Mammalia > Afrosoricida > Tenrecidae > Nesogale > Nesogale talazaci. Next base: position 123,431 of record PVJH01002471.1, on the reverse strand, counting down.
CTGGAAGAGAGATGACACTGTAAAGCACTCAGAAAACCTTTTAGTCTGATCATTCTTGAACAAGCATAATTTCACAATTTTTTTATTGAAAGAAGTAGAAATCAAAAATGCACTTGGAATTAAATTGTCCTAGAGTCTTCAGACATCAGAGAGCAGCAAGAATAAATCTCTTCTCCAATTGCAATGACCTCATGGGCTGGCACACTTCATCCCACACTTAGCTTTTAGGTGTGATAGTGAACTGCCCTTTGGATATGATATTGTTAATCCAAAGTCAGAAAAATATGTTTTTGCATTGTTTTTCTTACACTTGAGCATAATATAATGAAACAGTGCTGAAATCTTTCCAACCATGCAACACTTTATTCTGAAAGTGAACTGAAAAACATAAGTCAATCTCACAGAATTGAGGCAGACAATATATCATTTATCATTTGTATTCCCATTCTTACTAAATCTACATGGTTCAAAATGTGGAGTTAAACCCTGCTCTAAAATCTGTCAGCTACTCACTCTCCTCCACTGTACTGCTTAAGTGGGTCTATAGGGCCCATGTTTCAGATTATGGGCACTTCAGAAGAGTAATATTGTTGAGTGAAATATTTACATCAGGATACTCATATTCTTAGTTACCTCTCAGCTTCTTTGGTTAACTCGTTCTTATAAAGACTTAGATTGCAAATCAAATATGATGAAAGATAGGACATCACATTTTTGCCATTCATTCTAATAAAAAAATCAGCAAACAATTTCTACTTCTTCCATTCATTTGTTCATTTTCTCATATCTGTTGATCTCTATGGCCCCTTTGCTGAGACTATAATATTTGGAATCTGGGGTCATATGCACCTGTCCTCCCTCATCTCATTTGTGACCTTTCTGCTGTAGAAAATGAGTTGTGGGACTTATTATTATCTTGTCAGATATACTAAAGAAAACATTTTCAGTTTGGGGAAGAGTGGGCTTGAGGCAAAATATGTTGGAAATACTATTAGCTTATGTAGATATTTTCAAATGGACTGTTGCTATCACTACTTTATCTGATATTAGGTGCAAATTTCAAATATGAAGTCTATTTAGGCTCACAAAGCAGTCAGTTATACACTTTGAATAATGGAAGAAAAATGCAATAGAGGTCATTTTTCTTTCACCTTACGTCTGTCTATATAAGATAGGCAGGACGAAAACTCCTGAGAAGAAAACAAGGGGACCAAGGATGGGGAGGTATGAGAGACAATGGGGTAGGGATTGTGAGCAGGGAGTCAACAAACTAAGGGGTAAGAAAGCAAGAAATCTAAAAATGAGGAGGCCTGGTGGGATTTGATCGAGTGCAAAGTATTCAAGAGGAATTACTGAGTGCCAAGTGGAGGGTGAGCATGATAATGGGACAGGAGGAAGGTGAAAGGAAATAGAGGAAAGAAGTAGGAAGCAAAAGCTATTTTTAGAGGTGTAGCTATAGGCATGTATATATGTAAATATGTTAATTTATAATGAAAGGGATAGAGGTCAATGCACATATATTTATGTTAAATATTAAGGTAGCAAATGGACTTTGGACTTCTACTCATGGCCTTTATAAATACAAGAACATTTTGTTCTCATAAGCTGGCATTCTGTGATGCTCACCTTTCTGACATGATCACTGAAATCAAAATAGGTACATATGCAAATGTGGTGAAGAAAGTAAATGATGCCCAGCTATCGAAAGATAAAGCATCTGGGGTCTTAAAGGCTTAAATGAAGTTAAACAAGCAGTCATCTAGCAGGGAAGAAAATACTCCCATGTGGAAGAGCACCAGCCTGTGTTCATGAGGTGTTGACATGATCAGGCGTCAGGTATCAAAAGATCTGAAACAAACAATTATATCAATGTGAATGAGGGGGATTGGAGAATGAGGTGGGTTGGAGCTGGGGACAGAAAGTCTGTCTATAGATAATTGGGTATTCTCACACAGAAAGATTACAGGAAAGGACAATACAACCAGGGTGCACATCATCCCTCTAGTTGTTTAATGCTTCCTCTACCACCATTCCCACTACCATGCCCTAGTTCTACCTTAGAAAGGATAAAATATTAAAAACAGAAAACAAGTTTAAAATGGGTCAAAGGGAGATTGAATAATAAGGTTTTTTTTTTTCATTTTAATATAACTGCATGTTTTCTGTTTTTAATATTTTCTCCTTTCTTTTTGATTAAAGTTCTTCTCTGTTTTGGTTTGTCATTGTTGCTTGTTTTTGTTTTGTATGATTTACTTTATACTAAATCCAAGATAGGGCTCAACCCTGGTGGCGTAATGGTTGTGTGTGGGACTGCAGCCCACAGGGTTGATGGATCAAATCCAGTAGCAGTTCTCCAGGAGCAAGACTGGGCTTCCTACTCCCACCAAGGCAGTGATGCCACAATAAAAAGAAAACAAGCAAGATAAGTAAAAATCTACAGAGACAGTAACTGCATTAATAATTATGGAGGAACATGACAGGGAAGATTTGGGCTATTCCCAATAATGGGTTTGCAAAGAAGAAAATGGTCTGAAATTGATTGTGGTGATGATTGCACAACTTTTCTTAATATTATTGAGCTATTAACTTGCATGATATGTGAATTAATGCCAATAAAACAATCTTATGAAAGAAAGAAATCCCATGAACTACAAGGATTGGGTGCTCAACTGATCACAGGACAGTGCAGAAGCAGGCCAGCATTCCCTCTGTTGTGTCCGGGGTTACCCTCAATCGGTTCACTGCATGGCAGCTAAAAACATCCTTTCTCAAAATTTTATCTCAAAATTTAATATAATTAAATTTAATATAATTTATTGCAATATTTAATATAATTTATTAATAAATTAATAGATAATACAATTATTTAATATAATTTATTACAATATTAGAGACGTTGACTCATTTCCACTTTAATTCTGGATTCACTCTCTTCACTATAAATGCAGAAGTAAAGTGGTAACTTCAGGCAGAGGGAAAGGAGAGAAAGTAGTTGAAACCAGAAGGATCCTCAGACAGAAAATGGTGCATTGTCTCCTGACAGACACAGGAAGTCACAGCTAACGTTTCAGAGAGCGACAAAGGTTGTCAACAAGACATTCAAGAATCCCTAATAATACAAACACTTAAGTACTTAACTACTAGCTGGGAAGCACTTCTTTAGCTGTAAGTTGCCCATTCTAACCCATCCAAAGCAGGCCTGGCAATGGGACTGGAAAGGTCAGAAAAGTCAAAAACCTCATGGTGCACAGCTTTCTGTTGCACACTAGGGATCTCCTAAGTCTGTATTGGCTCCACAGCAACTAACAACTAACAACCACAAGTCATTCAGTATCTACTGGAATCCAGAAAGCATACATTCTTCTAGGTCAGTGGTTCTCAACCTGTGAAATGTGGCCCCTTTGAGAGAGGAACCACCCTTTCAAAAGGGTCACCGAAAACCATCAGAATACACGTATTTCCAATGGTCTTAGGAATGGAGACACCACTCTTCTATCCTTCTCCAATGAGTCCACCCACATGGAGATACCTGGCAATATAGAAAGCAGCTACTGTGTTGCAAGCAGCAGAATTAGAGGTAAAGCAACATTTAATGAATTATAATGGCATATTTTTTGTGATTAATCATTATCCTTTAACTATATTCCATTTGTAACAATGAAAATTTATCCCGCGTATCATATATTTACATGATGATTCATAACAGTCATAAAATTACAGATATGAATAATCATGAAAATAATTTTATGGCTGGGTGCCACCACAACATGAGGAACTGTATTCAAGAGTCTTGGCATTAGGAAGGTTGAGAACCACTGTTCAAGGTGATTCATAAATAAATTAAGCAGTTCTGGTTGCACAATGGCTAAACATCCTCAGTGTAACCCAAAAGTTAGCAGAATGAACCCACCGTCCACTCACTCTGCATGAGAAAAGACCTGGCTCTCTGTTCCCTGAAGAGTTCAGCCTAGGAAACTGTTTAGGGAAGTTCTGCCCTATCTGTAGAATAGCTGAATCAGAATTGACTTAATGACACATAACAATATCAGATCCATCGCATGAAGTTATTCTGCAGCAAAGGACTCAAATGTAACAATAATTGTGATGATGATACAGGACCAGGTAGTATTTTGTTCTATTATCATAATGTCACCATTAGTTGGAGCAGTCTAGATGGTACCAAACAATAACTTTCTGAATATTGACTTCTCCATTAGTCTTACTAAATATTAGTTGTAGAATTTAACACATTTCCTCCAATTTGCTGCTATGAATCTCAACCAAATACCCACAGACTAATTAGTTAATCTTTTTACAAAAATTTGTTTTATCACCACAGAATACAAGGAAGGACCTGACTCAGCATATGAAATGTGAATGAATTTATAAAATTTGCCATATATAACACTGTCTTTACTTAGTTTCTTATATCTTTTTTCTCATTCCTGATGAAAATGTATATTTATACTTTCTGCATATTAGGGAAAAAAATCTTTATTACATATATAAGAGTAAGTAAAAGAATATTGCTAATGAGTTCCAGTCCATACAAGCATGAGTTTATTGCAAAGAAAACTTGTTTAAACATGCTTCTGAAACCAGTGGATAACTACCAAAAAAAGCATTTTCCTGTAATACTCATGTATTAGTCTCATTAGGGTGCCCTACATAAAAAGTACAATCAAAACAGTGGTTTCTGCTGTGCTAGTCCAGTTAATTCTAGGCAGAGAGCTGAGCTTGGAAGGTTGTGCTGACAAGTTTGGGGGTTGGCCAAAGGCTTATACTGAAAGATTTTCTCAAAGTATGCCCCCAGAATCATGGGGAATTCTTATAAAAAAATGTTAAAACTGTAAACAACACCAGTGAGGAAAAGCAGGAAAGTTGAACTGAGGAGTTGTGTGTTGTTTTTTTTCCTCAGGACAATACACCTGCTCCTTCTTCAATAGGGGTAAACAAAGGCTATCTTACTGGACCTTCGCTGGCCAACATGACCTCATCCACCTGACAGCCCTAATCTTGTCCCTTCACACTTCTTTTTGCTCTCAAGATTCAAAGATCCTTTTAAAATAACACATTGTGAGTCCCTCAAAGATGTTAAAATAGCCTTTTAATGCAGTACCAATCAAAAAGGGTAAAATTCTTCAGGGTCAAACCACTACCATGTGCAAATGAAAGTTGGAGAATCAATAATAATGATGGGAGACTTGATACCTTTAAATTATGCTGTTGGCAAAGGATAGTGAATACACCATAGGCTACAGAAAGAATGCATAAATCTGTCTTGGAAGAAGTTCAGTCAGAATATTCCTTACAAGGGAGAATCGCATGTACTTTGGACATGGTATTAGGAGAGACTTGTCCTGGAGAAGAGTATCATGCTTGGTAGAATCAACAGAAAAGAGGAAGACTTTCAGGAAAATGTACTGGCACAGTGATTGCAAGGATGAGTTCAAATAGCGATGATGGTGAGGATAGCATAAGATTAGAAAATGTTTTATTCTGCTGTGCATAGAATTGCTATGATTTAGAACCAACTTAACAGCACCTAACAGAAGCAAAATACTTCAAAAGAGATTGATTTAATGCATACCTTATCTAATCCTATCTCATTAGCAGAACAAAAACTCTTTCAAAAATGGGATTAACCAAATTATAGACTTGCGAATTTACAACACTTTTTTTGGACACAATTCAATCTATAACAGTACCCATGGTATTGTCTTCTTCTATATGCACTTAGGACAAAAAAGACTGTAAACTTGTATCTGCATATGTGGTATCTTGAAGGGTGCACACTGAACTGTAGATTATAATTAGATCTTGAAAATTACATTGAAATAAGGAGACATGCCACTGGGAAGAAATCAAGGACTTTTTTTTGGTTAGAACTTTATGGTTTGGAAATTGAGTTTTATTTTCTTGAATACTTTTTATTTTCTTGTATACTTTTTAGAAAGTATACTTTCTAAAATGCTGCACATACATTGTATTATGATAAAATAATGAAAACCAACAAAAGAATGTAAAAAGTTTTTCATCTCTGTACTTTTCTCTATAATCTAGCTCCACTTCTATGTTTCTCTCTTCTTCCCCTTATCTCTCTCCCTCTCTCTTTCTCTTATTTCCATCACAATCTCTCTCTCTCCCTCCTCTGTCTCCTCTTAGTTCCCCTCACATCTCTCTTCTCTCTGTGTTCTCTCTCTTCTTTTCTCCCTCTTCTCTCTCACACATCTCTCCTATTTCCCTCCTTTTTCTTTATCATCACTTTGCCTCACGTCTGTTCTCTCTTTCACACACATACACCTTGTCTTTTTTTCCTCTCCATTCACAGTTTCTTCCTCCCCAATGGCTCCTTTAATTATATATATATATATATATATATATATACATATATATATATGCAAAGTCACCTAAAAGAAAGAGAGAAAAATAAATTATCTTTGATGCCCATCCTGGCAAGCATGTTATCTCCTGTCCCTCAAGCATTGTCCCTTTATGTGAACATATTTTTATAAGGACTAGAGACTCACCATGTTCAATTTCTCATGTCCTGCTTTCTCAGTTGTGCATGACTGCAAGGCCTACTGCACCATGTCATCATGGAAAATACTTTCCCAGAGGTCAGCAGTGGTCTGCTTAATATCATCTACACTTAGATCCTACCTAGCCTAAATGTCTTGATGGCTTTGATCACTGTTGACTGCTCATGCTTTGAACATTCTCTAGTCCAGCTTTCCAGGCAATCGCATGTGTGGAATAGCAATTATTTTATGAATTAAAGATTATTTCCAATTTTCCATATGCAAATTAAGTAAATTTCTGATATAGGTAAAGTTAATACTTCTTAAAGCATTTATCCATGCTACTATTGGAGTAATATTTTCCCGTTAAGCTCTTAAAATGTTTTTTCCTCAATGGGTTAATTGATGCAAAATTCACATGCCATACACTTCCATAGCTAAGTCATTTTAATAAAGTGATATATGTGCATCATCACAATCCATTCTAGCACATGCTCTCCAATCCTACATTCATTACTTGCTCCCCAATTTTCCTCAATCTTTCCCCTCATCCCTGGTAATATATTGCATCGGTTATGTCTCTAGGCATCCACTCCTTCTATGCTTCACAAACTGAAACATGACAGGAACATTAAAAAACAAAACAAAAATATTTAATAAAAATAAAGAGGAAGAAAGAAAAGACCACCAGTAATATTAAAATAATCTATAGAGGACATTTCTGTCATGGATCAAGTAAGAAATATTTAAACTTAGAACACATGGATCAAGAGGGAGGTTAACTGACTGGGTATCATATTATACTATAGTTCCATCCACCATCATCAAGCTTACAATCGTCTGTCTGGTAGTAAAGCTCTTCTGATCCTTGGCCTGTAGCTAGAAGGGATTTGCCAGGGCTTCATCTGACTATGTATGCTACAGATGGCTTTTGGGCTCCCACTGTTCTGCATAGCCTTCTCAAAATTGGGTGTTCACAATTTAAATTCCTATAACTTTCTCTTCACCATGTTTCCATTTTGTTTTGGTCATCTTTGGGTCACACGGGCAAGTGGGGTTCTTTTATGTGGACTTAGTTGATCCCTCCCTTAGGTGACTGCTTGTTTGAGACTAAGTCTTTAAGACCTCAGACACTGTTCCAATTGAGGACCAGGCACCCTCTTGCTCTATTCACCACACTTTGCTGTACCACCCATGATCACCATGATCACACCATGGGCTAAGTATCTGAGTGTCACCAATGCTGAAAATGTTGGCTAGCCTTCCCTACTATATAGAAGGGGGCCATTGGTGGTTCAATGGTAGAATTTTTTCCCTCTATGTGGGTTCAGTTCCCATAGTTCAACTCCCATGGTTCAATGTACCTCATGTACAGTCACCGACTACCTGATAGTGGTGTTTTGTGTGTTGCTCTAATGCCAAATGAGTTTCAGTGGACCTTCCTGACCAACACAGACTAGGAAAAACAGCCAGTTTTGTTCTTATTATGAAAATTACCCAGTGAACAGTCCAGTTATCAAGCAATCACGAGGGTGATACAGGTCAGGAAATATTTGGTTTCCATGTGCATGGGATTATCAATAATTGATGGCAGCTTCCATGGCATCAAGCAAATGTATATATATTATTTTCACACTTTGGTACTACAAAAGTATCCTACAAGTACAATATAATAAATGTATAACCCTTTTTTATACCAAGGTAACACAGTAATCTTAAAAGTTCTTTTTTTTGAGTCAAATACTATAGAAGATGTCTTGAGCTCTCTGATATTATCAATGCATTGAAGAATGTCACAAAAAAATAGATAACCAAGAATGGAAGGCATTTATGGTGCATTCTTTTTCATATGTTTCTAAGTATTTTACAGACAAAGGGGAAAAATAATTCCATGTTCTCTCTGAAAGCAGTCTTAGAAACTGAAGTCTAAGGGTGAATTTTGATAGTATTCACATGCCTTGAATGCCAGTAAAATCGGAGACTGCTAAAAGCATTTATCGCTCCTTCTAAATTATATCAGGTACAAAGTAAATTCTAATTTACAACTTAGCTGCCCTTTCAGTTTTGTTCACATTTTTTTTTCTGCAAAGCGAAAGCAGCAATTTTCCCCAGGCTTTAAGTTTTTATGCTTAGTACCATGCTCTTGTTAAGTAAACTAGAAATGCTTTGATGTTTACTTTCTCAATTTAACTCGCTCTTTATTATTGTAAGAACAGAAAGACAAGATTAGCTAATGATGTATTTCAAGGAAGCTGTCTTTGCCACAGTTTAATCAACCCAAAACTTCCATGGTAATAATGTTTCTCCACCGTTATTGATTTAATACCAACTCCGCACATTTTGTCATAGTCCTATCTAAGCTTGTTGTGAGAAAAACAATGTAAACTTTAAACTTCAACTTGGTTTTCTTTTCATTTGCTCCATATTTGGATCTTTTCCTGTTAACCCACATAGTGTTTATTTGGAGAAGTAAAACTAATCTGTTTTCTCCCATGAAAGTCTCTTCCTTCTTTCCTTCCTTCCTTCCTTCCTTCCTTCCTCCTTTCCTTCCTTCATGTCTGTTCTTCTTTCTTTTTTGAGATGAAACTCACATAATATAAACTAATGCTTTTAAAGGGAAAACTCCAGTGGTGTGCAACCACCACCTCTATCTAGATCTAAAACATTTCATTACTTTAAAAGTTACCCTCTACTCATTAAGCAGTTACTCCTTTCTCTCATGCACTAGACCCTGACAACTTCCATACCACTTTCTTGTTCTATGAATTTACCAATTGTTAATATTTCATATAAATGAAATCATACAATATGTGATCTCTTGTGACTATTTTCACTTATCATATTTTCAAGGTTTATCTACATTCTAGCACATAATAATATTTTATTCCCTTTTACAGCTAAATATTATTCCATTTATGTATGTACCACATTTGTTTATTTATTCATCAGTTCATAGATTTGGGGTTGTTTCCCACTTTGTGGCTATTCAGAATAATCATAGACATCCATGCACAATTCTGTATGTGAATATGCTTTTATTACTCTTAGACATATGGCTGGGAGTGAACTTGTTTGTTCTTATAGTAATTATGTATTTGGTCTTTTGGGAAATCTTTAAACTATATTCTACAGTGGCTGTACCACTTTACAACCCCAGCATCAGTATATGAGGGTCCAATTCCTCTATATTCTAACAACATTTATTTTCTTTAATTTTTTAATTATTATTACTAGTGAGTGTGAAGTGGCATCTCACTACAGTTTTTAATTATATTTCCCTAGTGACTAGTGATGTAGAACATTTTTCCATGTGCCTGCTCCTGATTTGCTTACAGTCTTTGCAAAACTGGCCATTCAAGTCCATTATTTTTGTTCTGATGTTTTCTATAGTCACCTTTAAATTGGAGTTATTCTTTATATTTTCTTGATAATTGATCCTTACCATATGCAAGGGGACTTGGGAAAGATTGTAAAAAAAAATCTACCACTTTTTAATTCCATTTTTCACAAACGTTGTACAGACCCCCTCATCTATGACATAGGAATGTTTCATTCCATTCTATATGATACTATGCATCTTCTTTAATAATGTCCTTTAATGCACAAGACTTAAATCTAAGTATCTTGTGGCAGTTATGTGTTTATGTTAATTTCATGACTGCGATGTAGTGGTGAGTCTAACCTGTTAATCTGGAGATAGCCATTAAGTAACCAATGAGGCCTCTTTTTGGGCATGGCTTTCTCCTGAGACTTCTGGGAAATCTCTTGATATTTCCCTCTTGAAGATGAGAAGCTATCTCCCCAGTTGTTGGGAGTTAGTCTCAGAGACGATGAATCACGGACAAGATGGCAGTGTCTCAGCTGCTGCAGAAGCCGGAGGAGAAATCACACAGCCTTGCCTTGATGGAACCAGACCTCCGAAGCTAGAGAAGCCATGGGGAGACCCATGTCAGTGCTGAGTTGCTTCTATAACCACTGGATGCTGTTCATGGACCCTGAGCCCTGGAAGCAAGGAACCCTGGGGAGAACCCTGCCAGCACCAGGACTCTGAACCCACTGGTCTGTAACTTCATCAGTCAGAAGGAGACTTTATATACTGATATAGGGTATATGGGTTAATATCCCCTTTGAACTGGACTAGGTTGGGATGTTTTCTTAATATCCTATTCCTCTTATATATAACCCGCACCCTTATGTCCATATGTGTGTCTATGAATTTGTTCCTCTATATATCCACTTCGTTTTTTTCTTCCATTGCTTATACTTTTGATATCATACCTAAGAATGAGCTACCAAATCTAAGATCATGAATGCTGTGTTGGAGGCTAGGTGCCATCAAGTCTGTTGCAGCTCAAAGTGACCCTAGTTATGCACAACAGAAGGAAATACTGCCGAGTCTTGTGCCATTCTGACAATTATCTTCATGTGTGAGCCCATTGTTGTAGTCACTGCATCACACCAACTTATTAAGGATAAGGTGATCTACCAAGTCTGATGTCCTTTTTAGGGACTGATCTGTCTTAATAATATGTCCAAAATTTAAAAAGACAAAGTCTTAGAATACTCACTTCTAAGGAGCTCTCTGAGTATACTTCTTCCAAGACAATTCATGATATTTTCAATATTCTTCACCAGCACCAGAATTGAAATGCACCAATTCTTCTGAAGTCTTCTTTATTCCTAGTCCAGCATTTACATTCACATGAGGTGACACATCAGTCCTCAAAATGACGTTCTTACTCTTTCACACTTTCAATTAATCTTGTGCTTAAGTCCTAGGTCTAATTTAAGAACAATTAGTTCTTACATCTTGTCCTGCTCCATGCTCATCCTCAGAGAAGGAACACAGAAGATATCTTCAAAGCATGGTGGATAAGGGGCTGAGCCCCGGTGGCATAGTGGTTGAGTGCAGGACTGCAGCCCACTGGCTTAGCGGTTCAAATCCAGCAGCAGCTCTCCAGGACCAAGGCTGGGCTTCCCACTCCCACCAGAGAGCAGTGATGCCAAAAAAGCATGGTGAATAAATTAGTTGGTGCCCGACTATCAGATAAAATAGTATCAGGAGTCTTATTGGCTAACTGAGATGTCAACTAAGTCCACCTGAAAAAAGTACAACAATGTCAGTGACAAAAGGACTTTTAAGTTTGAAGCCAAAGGAGGAAATAGTATCAGAGCCTAAATTGTGAGAATCTGCTTCTCAGAGGGGTATGGATGACAGTGGGAACCCAAGATGCATCTGTAAGGTCTACATAGGAAATCGGAGCTCTACATAATACATAGGAAATAAGCCTTTGTTGAATTCCCCCATCCACAATAGAGGAATGGAAAAAAGCTGGTTACCAAATAGAGTGCACTAGAGAAATGACTACAGGAAATCAAAATGAGAAATCTGACTTGAAGGGGCAAAACCTTGTCAGTTTATGCCACCTCTCATGAACCTTGAGCCTGACCTGTTTTTCAACATTTCCTGTTTTGTTTGTTTGTTATTATTGGGGCTTATCTCAAATGGATGTATTTTGTCATCAAAGATGATCCTCTTTAATTTTTGTTGTCAAGTTTTGTTGTCGAATTTTGGTATAAGAAACCCAGGATTGATGAAGCTATAGAGACCACAAATAGAATAAGGATTTCTGGGGAGTATAGTGGCAAGGGATGGTGAGATATAATAGAAAGCTGATGTCAAGGTATTCAAGAAGGAAGAGAATGTTTGAAACTGATTGTGGTAGTAACTGAACAATATTGCTTGGTGTGATTGAACTATAGAATAATGCAATGTCTGTACAGATTCCCAATAAAATGAGGTTGTTTTTTTTGGGGGGGGAGGGATGGAAGAAGTCTTGTACAGCAGACTTACCCAATGCAATAAATGTATCATTTGATTTATTGAATGCTTCTTACATGATCATTGATTGGAGATCCAAGCAAGATGGAATCCTGGTTAATTTCATTTCTTCCTCCATTTATCACAATGCTTGATTTAGTTGTGATGAGTTAGTTTCTTTACTTTGAATTTTAATATTCACTGAAGACATCAGTCCTTGATCATCATTACTAAGTCCTCGGTTCCTCTTTAATTTCTGCAATCAAGGTTGTGTCATTTTCATACTGCAGATTGTTAATAAATCTTCCTGCAATCCAGATACTGTATTTATTACTTATAATCCAGTTTTTCTGATTGTTTGCTCAGCATATATATTGAATAAGCATGGTGAAGGATATAATCACAATGCTTAATTTTCCTGATTTTAAATCAAGCCGTATTCCCTTATTCTGCTTGAATGACAGCCTCTTCATCCATACATAGCTTCCATATAAGTATAACAAAATATTCTGGAATTCCCATTCTTTTCAATAGTATCCATAATGTATTGTGGTCTATACAATTGAAAGCTTTTGTATGATCAATAGAGCACAAGCAGGTATCTTCTTGGGTTTTCTGTTTTTATCCCAGATCTATCTGATGTCTGCAGGTATCTCTTATGTTGCACCCTTTTCTGAATTCAACTTGAATTTCTGACAGTTTCCTGTTGTTGTACTGTTCCAACTGTTGTTGAACAATCTTCAACAAATTTCAACCTGAATTCATAATCACTGATACTCTTTAAAAGTCCTTTAAAACCAACTCTAAAAAAGAAAATGCTCCCTGGTTTTTAAAGTACTTAGATCTAATCTAGTAAAATAGCCATATACATAAATGAATCCTTTTGTGACCAAATTAATTTCTATTTTGGATTTTTGTAGATGCCATGTGCTTCCAATAGTGAAAGACATGCTGAAATCAATGGGAAATAGAATATATTGAGTAATTTGAATTTTAATGCATTTATGTGGGACACATTTGTGTAGGTCCCAGAGAGAGACAGATGGCAGAAATAGCCAGGTGAGGCCCATTTCTTCACATACACACTATTAGGCAAGTTTCCAACAGATGGCAGCATGTGCTACACTGGGGACCTCTGCTTCCCCAAAAACCTGAAAATCAAAAAATGTTGCCAGGTGCTGTATGTCCCATAAATCATGAAAGAATCAGCTCTCACGTTTTCTTAAACAATGCTTGCAAACTTAGTAAAAGATGCTCATTTGTTTCAACCTAATGCCCCAAGTACAGAATCAAGTGCCCAATTTAAATTTGACTTGGATTTACTGAGTCAATATGCCAGATTAAATATCATCTTTTTGGTGAAAGTAAGAATCACCAAGATATCACAAAACAACTAGATTCAGATTAGCCCAATGGTTATAAAACCTAATCTTAACTTTAGCAAAAATTATTAACACGACAGGCTTGGTTGACTTCCTTATCTTTCTAGTCATTCCCTTCTGTTAGAAATGGCCTACTTTTCCAACAAGTAACTCAGCTTGTAGATAAATGAATGCTTTCATGACCAAGTCTCTCTCTTCTTTGGATTCTTTGTTGATACTGTTTTCCAATAATGGGAGACATGCATAAACCAAGGAGAAGTGAATTTGTTTAGATAATATGAATTTTAATGAAATTATATGGGACACATAGATTTATGTCTGAAGTAGACATTGATGACAGGATTGATCATACATGCCCATTTGTTCATATCCATACTGTTAGACAAACAACCTGAAGCTGCCACATACCCAGGGATTTTTAGCTGGGAAATACTGCTTTTCAATAACAAACTTTTCTTCTAATAGTTATAACAAGAAGAAATTTCATTCCCTAAATCAAAATCAAGCCACATCCCCTACCATCAATTTAATTGCAACCCAGAGTGACCCCAAAGGACCGAATTCAGCTACTCCATAGGGTTTCTAAGGCTATAAACTCTTAAGAAGTAGACTGCCACATGTTTTTCCTGGTGCCTTCCAACCAGTGACACTTCAGTTAGTAGGTGAATTCTTTAACCACTGCACCAGCAGCGCTCCTTTGGTTCCATACCCTTCAAATCTGATTAAACCAGAACTTCACAGCACCTGAACTTGGTGTTGTAAAAGTAGAGGGAAGTGGAAAGACATTTCTTAACATCTTCTTACTATTTCACTACCTTTCTCATCTGACTTGAGAGACACTCTGTTGGCATTCCATTTGCTTCTTTCAACCATATCATCTGATGAAGTTCTATATTCTTTCAACATTATAATTAGTTGTCAACTCTTACAGGTATTTAAGTAATTCAATGGATTTGGGTAATTCCCATACTGAGGTCGTAAACCTATCCCAATCCAGTGTGTTATTTGTTGTTTCATTTTAGAGCATTAGATATCTTTCATTGGTATTGATTCATCACTTAAACACACTCACAGAGTTACTGAAAGAATTTTGTGTGGTTGACAAAAAAAATGAGATTGGTGAAACTTGAAGTTTTTTCTCAAGAGAAATATTACATTCTACTAAGTGTTGTAGACTGCCAAGTAATTACAGAAGAATGAAAGGAAGAAAATGGCTTGTATAAAGTGATTCTACTATACAGAAAAATAAGCAGAGGTTGACTGCATGTAGGGCCATGGAGGACAGCTGGTCACAGCCTGTAAAATGGACTTAAAGGAAGACTATGGGAAGTGATACCATCAGAAAGAGAACAAAGAAGACACATCTTAACTTTAGGGGAATATTTCCTAAGCCACAAAAGTCTAGGGAAATGAAAGTATACACAGGACAGCATAGAACAAATCTGGCTTATTCAGGAAATTATGAGTAGTTGAGTGTGTTCAGCTTACGAAAAAATGTTAGGTCAGTTTTTGAGGGACCTTGACTTCTAACTTAAAGAAGTGCCCACTCACTCACATCTTGGCATTCACTAATAATGATAACATTCCTAAGACACTCATAGGTAAATAACTTACTGTTCTACTTCCCAGAAATGACTGACCCAGAAAGCTAGATTTCCCACGCTTTTCTCACCATGCACACTCATGTGCACATGAACATGCATGCATGGAATGAAAATATCACTACCTTCTCACATTTCTACCCACTAGTCACTAATGACCCATTCATTGTGATATTCTGCTGGGTAATGAGGAACCTATGAAAAGATTTACTCTTGGGAAGTATATGATTAGATTCTATTTTATTTGTTGTTGTTGGGCATCACTGTATCTGGTGGTCGTGGGTGTTACCCAGTGCCGCTCCTGAGAGCCGCCGCTGGATTTGAACCGCCAAGCCCTCAGACTGCATTCCCACCCTCAACTACTTACGCCACCAGGGCTCAGCAGATTCTATTTTATTTGAACAAGGCATAGAGAAGAACATTTATGAAAGAGATTTCATTGGGGATCTGATCTTTGTAGATGGAGATTGTCTTGGGACAGGTGAGTCCAAATCTTAATGTTGTTATTGTTTGGTGCCATTGAGTTGACTGCAAACCACTGTGTGGTCCTAAACCCGTCTCATAATTGTTGTGACCTTTGAGCCTGTTTTTGTAGCCACAGTGAAAATCCGTCTTGTTGAGGGTCTTCTTTTCAGCTGATCCTCTACTTTGCTGAGCATGCTATCCTTTTTCAGGAATTAGTTTCTCACCTTAGCATCTTCAAAGCACATGAAAGTCTCACCATCTTTGCTGCTAAGGAACATTCTGGCTGTACTGCTTCAAGACATATTTGTTTATTCTTCTGCTACTTTCAATATTCTTCACCAACACCATGATTCAAGTGCATCAATCCTTCTTCTGTCTTTCTTATTCATTATCTAGTTTTCATATGGATATGAAAATGCCAAGCCTTTGAACAGAGGCACCTTGATCTTCAAAGTGATATATTTGCTCTTTAATTCTTTTTTTTTTACCTGTCATCTTTCATTGGGCACATTCGTAAGGGCTTGTTGGGGGGGGGGGGGGGGGGAGGAAGGACATGGCAAGTGACCAGGAAAGCAGGTAGTAGTCTCTTCTCAGTGGTATTCTCTCAGTGGTACTTCCGTAACTGCTTGTGTTTGAGCTCTTTATAGGACAGGCAGCAGCTGAACATCACGTAGACTGCCAACACCATGGACATGCCGGCGATGCTGCCCTTCCTCACATTGATGTCCTAGTTATAATATAGATTGATCGCAACCTCTCCGAAAGGCACGGGCAATGCCCATTGGGTGAAGTCCTGCACCCAGCTGGGCAGCTCTGAGAGCTTGATGAGCACTTGACCTTCAGGGCCACCGGCAGATGCCATCTTTGAGTTCTAGGTCTCTCTTTAATACTTTAAAGAAGTCTTGTGCAGCAAATTTTTCCAGTGTAATAGGTAATTTGATTTGATCATAAGCAAACTGAAACTCAAGGCCAAATAAATAAGACTTACTGCCATTGAATTAATTCAGACTCATACCTAATGTATATAGACTTCTGGTACAGACACAGACACATTTATCTTCCTCCTGGGGAATGGCCGGATGGATTGAATCAGAAAGTACAATCAGCTCTCCAACATGTAGTCCACAGAACCTACTTAACAAAGGGCTTTCTACTTTTTAAGAGAGCTTATATTTCAGAGAAAAAATATGACCAATATTAGAGGGGTATATTGTAAGAGTGAATTATAGAAAAGCTGTGAGGTTGGAAAGTACTTGTCAGTTGATTTATAGAATGAAATTTTGTACTGACTAAATTTGAATCATAATGACAACCATATTCCTAGAATAAACTGAATTACAAAGGGAAATTTGGAGCTGTATCTTTCTCCTTATTCATTTTATTGTTTTATTGACCCCCCAAAAATTCTTTATATGTCTACATTCCATTATTTATATCAATCTAAAGATGCCTTACTTTGAGTAAATCTGCTTCACAAGGCCTCTTTTGCTGAAAAACAGGAATGTTCCATTGAGAAAGTAGGTGCACCTGACTCAAACCATGGCATTTTCAATCAGCTCACATGCATGTGAAACTTGGACATTGAATAAGGAGGACCAAAGAGGAACTGATGCATTTGAATTTTAGAGCTAGAAAAGAATATTGAAAGCACAGTAGACTGCCAAAAGAGCAAATAAATCTGTCTCAGAAGAACTCTAGCCAGTATGCTCCTTCAAAGGGACAATGATGGCAAGACTTTCTCACGTGTATTTCTTATCCAGAGAGACCTTCCAGTCCCTGGAGAAGAACATCCTGCTTGGTGCAGTAGATGGGCAATGAAAAAGAGGAAAACTCTCAGCAAGATGGCTGCACACAGTGGCTGAAACAATAGGCTTGAGCATAACAACCCTTGTGAGGCTGACACAGATTTGTTCTTACCAGGTGCCTTTGAGTCAGCTCTGACACCTGGCACCGCTATTCACAGCAGAATGAAACATGGCTGTAGACTATAGTGTTCTTGCACATGCGGTCGCTGTAAGTCAGAACCAACTCAAGGAAACCTAACAACATATCACAAGTTTGAAAAGAAGTGGGGGGAAAAGTGGGGTAAAGTTAATGTCAGATAGATGGGGACCCCAAAAAATAATAAACATTAGGAGTGCAGCCAACAGAATATACTGAATAACTCCATACACGCACGCACACCAAAGAAGACAAGTGGTTTATGTATTTTTTTAAAATCCTGTCTTTTTTTTAAAATCAAGTTGTTTATATTTTAAATCTTTTTTCTACATAGTATCGTGTTCCTTCAACTGAACCTAACAATACCAACAAAAAGACCTTTAGTCTTCGATAAGTTTGAGCAGATAGCAGTGGGAAAATTACAAAAACATTGAAAGGTGCTCAGGTAGAGTCAAACTGTCAGTCCATAAAGTTGTTGATCTAGTGGTGGAGATTAACAGTAAAGTTGAGGCTATACATGCTTTAACAAAACAGAGCCCAATTTATGTGCTTTTAAAATCTGAACTGTAAAGAGGATAAAAGTTAAACTGTTAAGGAGAGACACAAATTAAAAGGGAAAGTGCCTATTATTTCCAAACATAAAAAAAGCAAAACTCAAAAGTCAGAGAGGGCAGTGTCAATTCTGACAATATGACTCTTCTCAGTACTCACCTTTGTGAAATGATCCCTGAAGATAAGAGTTCTACGGAAAAGTGTGGTGAAGAAAGTAGTTAGTGCCCGACTATCAGACAAACTAGTGCATGGGCTCTTCAAGGCTTGTTGATGCAAAGAATCAACTAAATCCACATAAAAGAAGCACACCAGTTTATGTGATCCAAAGAACACAATAAAAAATATTGAATATGGCTAAGGGACAAGTATCAGAGCTAAAATTATGAACACCCAATTTGTAAGACGGCTGTGGAGGACCGTGGGAGGTCAGAACCCCTCTTCAGAGGATCTAGTCAGTGAGCCACTGGCAGATCCACTCCAGTCACAGGCAAGTCTCAAACAGGCAGAGACCACTGTCATCTTCATTATGCTGTTTCAGTAGTTGGTCAGTAGATCTCTCTGTAGACCGACCTGAATTTGTTCTTGTTGCATAACAGAAATTACGTCCCTGGGTTTTTTTAATGTGAATGGGGACCTTTTCTTTTTTGCTCATTATTTGCATTTTGCTTTATATTATTATTTTATTTTATCCTTCTCACCTTATTGTTTTTATTGTTTTGTTTTTGTTTTTTGTTGCTTCAGTTGAGTTTTGTTTTTTATTATTTCAGTTGAGTTTCCCAGTTTGTGAAACCCAGGAGGAATAGATGCATAGTAATAATAACTAATACAAGGGTTTTTAGGGGGATTAGGGGTGGGTGATAGGAAGGAAAAGGAGATTTAGAGAATAAACAAAAAAGACAGGAGGGGGGAAAGGATAAATAGAACTGATTGTGATTTCACAATTCATTTGAAAGGTGATGTAATCATGGGAAGGGGAGGGGATGTTCTAAAATTGATGTGGTATTAATTATACAATTCTTTGGTTGAACTGTTGAATTGCACGATCTGTAAATGATATGCAGATAAAAGAGATACTGTTTTCAAGTGGCACACTATGACTCCGTTATTTGAATCTCAGCAAGTGATTTGAAGTACTGAGAAAAGAGACAGAACTATCTCAGAGTGCTAAGGCTACTGTGGAGAAGAAGAAACGGAATGTGATGCTACTCAAAAGCTAAATTATTGTGGTGGTGGTGGTGGTGGAGGTGGTGATGCTGGTGGTGGTGGTAGTGGAGGTGGTGATGGTGGTGATGGTGATGGTGGTGGTGATGGGATGATGGTGATGGTGGAGATGATGGTGATGGTGGTGGTGGTGATGGTGGTGGTGGTGGTGGTGGTGGTGGTGGTGGTGGTGGTGGTGGTGGTGGTGGTGGTGGTGGTGGTGGTGATGGTGGTGGTGGTGGTGGTGATGGTGATGGTGGTAGTGGTGCTATTCTTAAGTGCTGTCAAGTCAGTTCTGGACCATAGTGACCCAATATACAACAGAACAAAACACCTCTTGACCTGACACCATCCTCACAATTATAGTCATTTTGAGTCCATTTTTGCAGTCATTGTGTCAGTCCATCTTTTGAAGGCTTCCCTCTTGTCTGTTGTCCCTCCACTAGGAAGCATTTGGGTTTTATTTGATGGAAATTTGACAGCAGATATTCATAATGATTTGCAACAGTTTAAAAGTAACTAGAATTAAAGTTTAAAATATGTGCAAGTGGAGGTCAAGGTTGTGATATTTGCTAGGTCATGTGTGCCAGCTGCTGCTGCCCAGTAACCCTACCCATGGACAAAGGCATGGACAATCAGTAATCCACTGGACACTATTTCCACTCAGTCTGTCTCCTCTGGGTTTTATTTTCCTTCTGGTACAACATCTTTGAATTAGGAAGCTGAATTTTCCAAAATAAAATCACATACAGAAGATTAAGCTTCCAAACTTCAAAATGTGAAGAATTAATCAATTTCCCCTCCTCTGCCGTAGCTACTATTTCCCAATATAAGACAATCAAAGTAAACATAAATTGAGTACAAGTCCACACAGAAAGAATATGTTACAGGGAAATCGAAGGGATAGAATGTGGATATTCTCACAAATCATTCTGTTTCCCAAAGCTCAGCAAAGCTTTTAGTAATTTAAGCAATCAATAGTTGATGGGAAAGTGTTATCAAAATAAATAAGTGTCCAAATAATATCAATAAACACGTGCTATTTAATGCACGCTCTCTGTCATCCGACACTCCATAGGTGCTTTCTCAATGAGGTTGATCACATCCTGCCTGACAAGCCTTGTCCTCATTTTGTGGATTAGTAACTGTGATTTTCCCCCAGCCACATAGCTTATAAGAAAGGGAACTATTTGGGATTATTTTTGGATAGTTATTTCTAATGTCAAAGTCTATGTGCTTTCCCACATGCCATTGCAATTCTGTGTAGATATACAATGAAAATAGAAGAATCCATTCATTATTAAACCTGGCTCGATAAAATGCAAGAGAATATTACATAAGGCTAACAATGTGGATATGATTATGAAAAGCAAAAATATAATCTCCTTTATTTCACAAGGCAAATTTGGTGTTTTCTCCCCATAATAGAAACATTGGTCTTAATACTTCTAGGAAAATATGATCATGCTTTTTATTATTTAGCCACCTTAGAAGGAGACATGGATTTCTCTCCTCGTCCTAGCAGTGATTCTAGGTCACTTTTCTTTCATTGGTGCAGACTTTGAGGCAGTCACTTCTCCTACTTTTCCTAAAAGTATCCACTGAATGTTCCACGGGCCCCACCAAGGACTTAGTTGTCAAGCGAAACATGTCCTTGGCTGAAGTGCTTAATATGTGAGCTGCAGTGGAATCGGTGGCCCTGCCCCAACTTCTGAGCATGACAAGTGATATTTCATTTCTTCTTTCCGATCTCACTCATGCGCCTGATGTGATACATCCTGACTTGGAACCATGCAGGAGAGGCAATTCTGGAAAATGTAATTCCAGATTAGGTAAATTGGCTGGCATAGGACAAAAACAATAGAAGTTGTAACAATAAAACTAAAACAGTAATCTTTTGAATATATTTAGTAGAAACTAAAGAAGCCCTTAGTATCATAGTGGCTGTAAGTTGGGCTTTTTCTTGCAAGGTCAGCAGTTCTAAACCACCAGCCAGCTCCATCATAGAAAGGTGGGGCTTTCTAATCCTGTAGAGAATTACAGCCTCAGAAACTCACAGGGACAGTTTTACTCTTCACTCTAGAGTTGCTGTGATGACAGTGAGTGAATGAATGGAAGCTGAATGGCACAGCACATAGTTCTATGAGTGTTTATGTACGATTGAAGTAAAAATCAACACCTTACCTCACATCGTATACGAAAATCAAAATGGGAGAGACTAGATAAAGGGAAAATATGTGTATAATCAGGGACTTAAAAACAACAACAACAAAGATTTCTTAAATGAAATGCAGAGATTCGAACCATAAATTTTCCTAATTTAAATTTTAAGGTTGATAACTGGAAAATATAAAGTAATGATTTTGTTCGAAAAAAGATACTATTTGGAGGTAAAATTTAAATATATAGGCACTTAACATAAGAGTCAAACTCATCACTTATCCTTTAGTTTGTCATATTCTCATATGTTAGTCTGGGTAGACTAGAGAAATAAATTCATAAATATGCAAATGGATATAAGAAAAAGGTTTATATACAAGAGGAATGGAACAGTGAGAAAGCATCCCAACTCAGTCCAATCCAATGTCATAAGTCCAATATTAGCCCATATGTCTGATACCGATCTATAAAGACTCCTCTGCCTCATGAAGCACATGCAATGACACCAGGACAATCACAGGCCAGGGGGTGGAGAGTCTTGTGTGTTCAGTGGCCATAAAAACAGTAGAAGCATCCCAGTGCTGGCAGGGGTCTCCCCATGGCTCCTCATTTCCAGGGCTCAGGGCCCATCAGCAGTGGCAGTAGAAGCATCTCAGCCTTGGTAAGGGTCTCCCCGTGGCCTCCCAAGCATTTCAGCGCTGATAGGGGTTTCCAGGGGGCTTCTCCAGCCCCAGAGGTTTAGTTCCACCAGGCTAAACTCAAGTTACTTCTCTAGCCCCTCCATTCTCCAGGAATCGGAATCTATCAGCACGCTGTCATCTTGTCAGTTGAGTGTCCCAAGTGACTGAGTCTATAATCTCTCACCTCCACAGGGGAAATACCATGAGATTTCCCAGAATTCTCAAAGAAAGCCATACCAACACAGAGGTCTCATTGGAGATCTCTAAATTCACAGACTAGACTCCACCCCTATGCTCCCAATGCTGAAAGTAACACACAAGTATATGACTGCCACGTCTACCTTGTGTGTTGCTATGTTGCTTGAAACTGTTCCTTTGGACTTTTGAATAACAACGTGATCACTCGTGGTGAACAGGAGTCATTGGAGGTTACAGACTGAAACATAAAAGGAAGAAGAGGCAGTCCACTACTGAAATATTAGTCACTAAAAACCTTATGGATAACAATGGAACATAGTCTGATATAGTGATTGCATGGTGATGGCAAAGGTTGGGGACCTTCACTTGCTGGTGGAGAAGTGAGGAGAAACAAATGCAGACATTCATTAATAATCAGAAAGTGAAATGTATGAACTATGAGCATAGGAAAACTGAAAGTCATCAAAAGTGGAATGGAATACATAAATATCCACATTATACGCACTAGAAGCTGAAATGGACTGGTATTGGTCATTTTTACTAAGATAATCAAATAGTATGTTATGTTTTCAATGACAAATTGTAAAGAGAATTATGGTGGTCATGTGCTTATGTTAATTTTGTGATTGAGATGTAGGGGTGGCATCTAGTCTGTTAATCTGGAGATAGCCATTGAGTAGCCAATGAGACCTCTGTGTGGTCATGACTTTCTCCTGATACATCTGGGAAGTCTCGCGATATTTCCCTAAAGAAGATGAGAATCTATGTCCCGAGTTGTTGGGAGTTAGTCTCAGAGATGATGAATCACACACAAGACAAGATGGCAGCATCTGAGAAGCTGTAAGAGCTGGTGGAGAGACCACACGGCTTTGCCCTGATGGATCCAGACCTCTGAGGCTGGGGCAGCCACATGGAGACCTCTGCTAGTGATGAGTTGCTTCTGCTGTTGATGGACCCTGAGTCCTGGAAGCTAGGAGCCATGTGGAGACCCCTGCCAGTGCTGGATTCTGCACCTACTGACCTGTGACTTCGTAAGTCAGAAGGAGACTTTATAGACTGATTTTGGGCGTATGGGTTAATATCAGACTTAGGACTTTGAACTGGGCTGGGCTCAACATTCTGTTCCTCTTATATATAAACTTTTTCCTTATGTCCATATGTGTGTCTATGAAATTTGTTTCTCTAATCTACCCAGACTAACATGAGATTATTTGTATTTACTCTTAAAAAGAAAATATTGAAATCTATCCTGGAGTATTAATTGACAATAATAACTCAGTACCCTTATGCATACAAAGAATGAATATTTATCACACTTATAAGTCAAATACTAATGCGAAAAATGAAGAATGTGAAGTTATTAGAAACTTCTGCAGACTGAAATTTACCAAATGTGTAATAAAGAAGCATGTCTAATAACTGAATTGGAAGTAGTGTTAATAACTGATATTGGAATCAAAAATATGGATCTATGGTTTGAAAATATGACATTGAAAGAAACAATGCTGGAGATCACTTGATAGAATTTTGTAATACCAATTTCCAAAGATCAAATTCACTGTGAATTTTTTATCAAAAACTTTAATAGCAACTATACACATGGAACTCAGCAGATAGAGTAGACAGAAGCCAATTTGACTACGTTGGTGGAGGAAGACCATGTAGGAGCAAACTATAATAAGTCAGAACAAGGTTAAGGGACAATGGAAGAATAGACCATCAATTCCTCATATCTAATCTCAAATTGAAACTAAATAAAAGTAAAAACGAGTCTGTAAGAGCGAAAAACCTACCTTGAGTACATTCTAACTGATTTAGAGATTCCCACAGGAATCGATATGACACATTGAGCATGAGTGACTCAAGACCAAATGAGTATGACTGAAGACAAGATGAGTCATGAGATGGCATGGAAGACATCATGTGTGAAGGAATCAAGTTGCAATCAGAAAATCAAATGATGTGCTGCACTGGAAAAATCTGTTGTGAACCCTCTATTCAAAATTCTAAAATACAGAGGTGTCACTTTGAAGACTAAGGTGTGTCTGAACCAAATTATGGCATTTTTAATCTCCTCATATCCATTTAAAAGATGAACAATGAATGAGTAAAATGGAAGAAAAACCAATGCATTTGGATCATGGTTCTGGTTAAGAATATTGAAAGGTTCATGGACTGACATAAGAACAAGTAAATTGGTCTTGGAAGAAATGTAGCCAGAATAGTCCCTAGAATCAAGGATGGCAAAACTTTGCATCAAGTACTTTGTACATGTTATCAGAAGAAGCCAGAGCCTGGAAAAGGGCATGATGCCAGTAAAGTACAGGGGTAGTAAAAGAGAGGAAGACTCTCAACAAAGTAAAATGACATCTTGGTTGCAACAATGTAACTCAATAAACTCAAATGTAAGAATTATTGTGAGGTAGTGTTTCATTCTTGTGTTAGTCCGGGTAGACTAGAGAAACAAAATCATAGACATGCATATGGATATAAGGGTACATTATAAGAGGAATAGGACATTAAGAAAGCATCCCAGCCAGTACACAGTCATAAGTCTGATATTAGCTCATATGCCTGATATTAGTCTAAAAAGTCTCCTTATGACTCACGAAGTCACAGGCCAGTGGGTGTAGAGTCCTGGTGCTGGCAGGGGTCTCCCCATGGCTCCTTGCTTCCAGGGTACAGGGTCCATTAACAGCATCCAGTGGTGGTAGAGGCAACTCAGCTCTGGCAGAAACTCCACGTGGCTTCACCAGCTTCAGAAGTCTGGTTCCATCAGGGTAAAGCGATGTGGTTTCTCCTCTGGCTCCTTCAGCTTCTCAGACACTGCCATCTTGTCTTCTCCATGGTTCATTGTCTCTGAGACTAACTCCCCACAGCTGGGGAAGATGGCTTCTCATCTCCACAAGGGAAATATCTCAAGATTTGCCAGAAGGCTCAGGAGAAAGCCATGCCCACATGGAGGCCTCATTGGCTACTCAATGACTATCTCCAGGTTAACAGGCTAGGCTCCACCCCTACATGTCAATCATGAAATTAGCATAAGGACATGACCGCCACAGTTCTATTGTACATAATCACTGAGTTTAAATTGTGAATACTATATGAAAATTACTAAATATGTCCTGATCTGCCAGAAGATAGGACAAATTTTCTTTAAGAGGTATTACTCTAATGTTCCTTAAAAGAAAAGATGGAAAGACTTGGTTTCACATACTTTGGATATGTGAGGAGAGGGACTAGTCCCTGTAGAAGAACTGCCTATCTGGTAAAGCAGAGGGTCCATCAAAAAGAAGAAGGCCCTTCAAGATAGATTGATGTTGTGGCTGCAGCATCAGGCTCAAGCATAAGAATGAGACTTATGAATGCCTGGGCATTGTTTTATTCAGAATATTCTAAAGGGCACCTAACAAAAACCAAGTCACCATTCATTCTGTTTTCTCTATGAGTATATCTCATTGACCTAAAATCACTTAATTAAAAGAGTATCTTTTCCATATTGATGAAGCAAGTGGGTATATTTTTTAATTCTATTACATTTCAGGAATTCACTTGTTTTTCTTTGTTCCAATAGAAAAATGACTATAATTACACAATAAATTTTGTTACAGATAAGTGTAACCTCTCAAACTTTATTCTTCAATCATCTTAGTTAGGCTGGGAGTTTTGTCCTTTTGCAGAGTTGACTAAAGAAACAAATTCATATACACTCATGTGTGTATAAGAAAGAACTTTATATAACATAGCAATTGTATATTGAGAAAACACTCCAACCCTGCCCATATCAATTCCATAAGTCCAATATTAGCCCATATGTCTGATATCAGTCTACCTGATCAAACTCAAACACTCATAATGATGCCAAATGCAGGAAGATCACAGGTCAGTGGGTAGAAAATCTTATGGATCCAGTGGCAATGGAAGCATCTTAGCTTTGACAGGGGTCGTCACGTGCCTCCTCCAGCTCCAGGGCCCTAACTATATCAGCATAGCTCCATGTGTCTTTTTATTTTTTGGCATCACTGCTCTCCGGTGGTGGGAGTAGGAGGCCCAGCCCCACTGCTGGAATTGAACCCCCGTCCCACTGGACCGCAGTCCCGCGCACAACCCGCGGGCTCAGCCCGCTCCATGTGTCTTGTCAATAGGAATATCTCACAGAGACAGTGGGTCTGGCCTCCAAAGAGCTATTTATCTCTGCAGCATCTCTGTGTTAGTCCGGGTAGAATAGAGGAACAAATTTCATAGACATGCATATGGATATAAGGAAAGGGTTTATATACAAGAGGAACAGGACATTGAGAAAACATCCCAGCCCAGTCTAGTTCAAAGTCATAAGTCCAATATTAGCCCATATGCCCAAAATCAGTCTATAAAGTCTCCTTCTGACTCATGAAGTCATAGATCAGTGGGTGCAGAATCTCGGGACTGGCAGGGGTCTCCCCATGGCTCCTCGCTTCCAGGGCTCAGGGTCCATCAACAACATCCCGTGGTGGAAGAAACAACTCATCGCTGGCAGGGGTCTCCATGTGGCCGCCCCAGCTTCAGAGGTCTGGCTCCATCAGGACCAAGTCGTGTGGTCTCTTTGCCGGTTCCTTCTGCTTCTCGGGTGCTGCCATCTTGTCTTGCCTGTCATTCATCGTCTCTCTGACTAACTCCCAACCACTGGGAAAGATAACTTCTCATCTTCACAAGGGAAATATCGCGAGATTTCCCAGAAGTCTCAGGAGAAAGCCATGCCCACATAGAGGCCTCATTGTCTACTCAATGGCTATCTCGAGATTAATAGGCTAGATTCCACCTCTACATCTCAATCATAAAATTAACATAAGCACATGACTGACAAAGCCTTCAAATGTTGATATCAACTTGTGACATGATGGACAGGCTAAACTCCACCCCTTCACTCATAATAGTTTCAAGTATAATTTTAGAATTTTCTTTTTAATTAAAAACTAATACTTCTAGGAATTTTTATTGAGATTACCTTGTATCTATAAATCAATTGTTATATTTACAATATTTAACTTCCCAATCACATACATGTTGCACCATTCCTTTATTTAATATTTACCTCATTTTTAATTACGTTTTTGTACTCAGTGTTACTATTTTTAATTTATTCCTGTGATTTATGATTTAATTATTTCCTTTGATCAGAAGATTCTAAGAGTTAAAAAGTTTCTTTTGATAGTGTAACCATTTTAATTATTGGCTGTCACCATGCTGGAACATGCATCAATGCATTATAAATTTTGATGAATGAGCCCTAAACATAAAACTAAATACTTCTCGGAAGAGCACCTGTTCACAAGATGAATAGGATAGTTTTATCTAAATTAGCTAATACATTTACAAATGAACAATTTTTTTATAGAATTAGATAGGTTGCCTTAGGAACTTTCAATGATTTCTGGTGATGCTAAAGTCATAATTTTTTTATTCTTGGAAAGAAAAGCAAGAATCCCATTAAAGCTCCTGCCATTCAGTTGATTCCAATTCACAGAGA
The DNA here is from genome assembly GCA_004026705.1 of Nesogale talazaci. NCBI lineage: Eukaryota > Metazoa > Chordata > Mammalia > Afrosoricida > Tenrecidae > Nesogale > Nesogale talazaci. Next base: position 95,404 of record PVJH01002471.1, on the reverse strand, counting down.
CCCCATAGGACAGTGTTGGACTGCTGCTTTGGGTTTCTGAGATTTTATACGTTGGCCGGAGCAGACAGTCTCATCTTTCACCCGAGGAACAGCTCAGTGAATAATCCACTAAACCACCAGAGCTCCCTAAAATGAGAACAAGGAAGACATTATTACTGCAATGTCACTTAGTTATCAAAACTCCTTGTCTTACCAGATATTTTTTAAGTATCTAGTTGTGGCAGTTACCTAAACCAGTGTCAATTTGAGGATTAAGAATATAGGAGTGGAGTCTAGCCTGTTATCCTGGAGGTGGCCAATGAGACCTCTGTGTAGGCATGGCCTTCTCTGAGAACTCTGGGAAATGTGGTACTTCCTTCTTGGAAGCAAGAGACACTCGCTCACTCCCTTGGTGGCTCTCTACTGCCAGGGTTTACTTCTTGTGAGACATCCCTAAGGAGAAGCCACATGGAGCGAACCTAGTGCCCTGAGGCAGACAAGTCACACAGATGCAGCCAGACCTCTGAAGCTCGAGAAGCCACAGTGAGACCCCTGCCAGAGCTAAGATGCCTACAGCACCACTGGATCCAAAGACTTTCTACTCACTGGCTTGTGATCATTCTGCATTTGACCTCATTGCACTGTTTTCATGACTATGAAGAAGACTTTATAGATTGTAGACTATAGAAGAAGACTTTATTTAGCTCAGATACACGAGCTAATAAAGAACTTTTGACTTTGTACTGGACTGCGTTGGGATGTTTTCTTAATGTACAGTTGCTCCTGTATATAAAACTCTTTTTTATACACATACGAGCGCGTAACGATTTGCTTCTCTAGTCTATCCAGACTAACACATTAGTATTACAAAGAACGTTGGAAGTGTTGCTGTCTGCTAACTACAAGATCAGCTGATCCAACTCCCCAGTGTCTCCCAGGGGAAAAGATGAAGCCATCTGCTCCCATAAAGACTCAGAGCCTCAGAAACCATATGCCACACTAAGAATTGGAATCAGCTCAATGGCAGTGAGTTTGACAATTTTAAGTTTTATTTTGCACTGTTCCAGGGAGATATAACCGTGAACAAAATATATAAGACAAAAAATATCGCCCTCATAAATGTTCACCGTAATGAGAAACCAGGTCATAAATAACATTTTTAAGTAAAATATGGAGCATAACATGGCAATTAGTGACCAAAAAAATAAAGCAGAGACTGGAAGTGGGACAGAGTGAAATTGTAAATAGAATGACTAAAATATATGCCTGCAAGCACTATTGGATGAGGCTTCAGAGGGGTTTTCATAGGGATATCTTCAAATGAATCACTTGGGGTTGCCTCCCATTTTTGTCGAGAGCTAGAAAAAAAAAAAGAAGTACCTGCTTGATTCTCAGAAGTGCCCTTTGACTTGGCACCCCGGAACCCTTTGCACCTGAGAACAGTAGCCCAGGGTCAGCGTACAGAGGACCAAAAAAAATGCCTTCCTTGCAAACTGGTCAGATGACACTTGTGAGAGAGGATGAAAGAGTTGACCTGGATGGTGGTTGATATTTTCTCTAGCGTCCACATTTTAGAATCCCAAACCCATTGCCGTCAAAAGATTCTGACTCACAACAACTCTGTAGGATGGAAAAGCATTGCCCCTAGCATGTTTCCCAGGTGAAAATCTTTTGTTTTGTTTGTGAATCATCTTATTGGGGGCTAATACAGCTCTTATCACAATCCAAACGTATATCCATTGTCTGCAAAGCACCTTTTTACATTTGTTGCCATCAACATTCTCAAAACATTTTCTTTCTACTTAAGTCCTTAGTATTAGCTCCCCCTCGCTCATGAACCCTTAGTAATTTATAGACTTATTATTTTGTCACAGCATACACTGTCCGATGTCTCCCTTCACCTCTTCCCTGTCATCTGTCCCCAGAGAGGAGGTTATGTCTAGGTCCTTATAATCAGTTCCTCCTGAATCATAATCTTGGTTGAAGTTGACGCCTCTACTCTTCTCCTGAGCAGGGCTGTTGGGTTGGAAACACTGATGAGCAACCGAATGCTTAGCCACAGCTCCTTTACTTTGACAATGAAGAATTCACTTCCTTAAATTGTGCAAGCCAACTCACCCTTTCAGGAAGTCACCATATATCCCTGGGGCACACATCTCCTAATTTCAAGACTATTGACTGACAGCTCTCCCTTTTGATGCTGAGGTTCCAAGGTGGGATTGCTTCAGACTCTCTAGCTTAAGGGTTTTCCACCGGTGGGTCACAGCCCCTTTGGGAGTCAAATGACTATTTCACAGGAGTTGCCTAAGACCATCAGAAAACACATATTTCCTATAGTCTTAGGAACTGAGACACCTCTCCTCTATTTATCTCCGGGTGGGTCTACCCACATGCAGATACGCCTACATACAAATACCCGGTGTGATGACATCATTGCCCCAACCCCATCACATACACCCATACAAATACAGGTGTATGTGACAGGGTTGGTGCCTAATGTACTTATGTGGACCAGTCACACTTTGTAGACCACAGCTACTGAGCAAAAAGCAGCTGCTGTGGTGAAAGCAGCGCCTCTGTTAAAAGCAGCTACCGTGTTGAAAGCAACCGTATTTGAAGATAAAATGATAGTTCATGAATTATAATTACTGGGTAAATATAACATCATGAACTGTAAAATCATCAACTACTGCAAACAATATGTGTATCTGATGGTAACTTAATCTCAATGCTAATGGATTTTTTTGCATTCAGCTGTGGTTGATGTGAATACTGCCCCCTTGTGATAATTACAGGTATGTTAAAAAAAAACAAACAGAGGATGGTAAATCATAGAAAACGTTATGAAGTGTATTGACTGAACTATGTCATGCATCATCTATTGCTGTTGTCATATATTGTTTTTGTTATCAAACCATCCCATGACAATGGATCATGTAGAGAAAAACATTAAGAAAAGAAAATACAGTAAGGATTTTTATTACAATATGATTTTACCTCAATAATTACAAAAGGAATTTAGAAACCGCAATGTTTTATTTGGTGTGAAGTTCTATCACCTGAATCTAGGAAACTGAACAAACTAAAATGCCACTCTGATAGCAAGCATCTGAGCTTTGCTGGTAAGGACATCAATTGATAGACTCAGAAATCCAGACGACACTGATGGAAAGTACCACAAACAAAATTTATCAGCCATTAAAACTTCATAGTATGTGGCACTCAGAATCACCAGAGCTATGAAACCTTACATCATCGCTGAAGATTTACTATTGCCAGCAGTCAAAGACAGTGTTCAAGTTACAATTGGAGAAGAATTTGTTTTGAAAGTGAGTGCAATTTCCTCATCTAACAACATTGTCTGCAGAAGAATGGATGACATGTCTGCTGATTAAGAACCTTAATTTGGTTCTCAATCTGGTAATCCAGGAAAATAAATCTGCTCCACTTCCAATAGTTAGCTTGATGAATCTACAGACATTGCAAACTGTTCACAGTTACTGGTTTACATGAGGTATATGAATGATGGTGACTTTAAAGATGAGTTTCCTTTTTTGCAAATCTCTAGAAATGATAACTACTACACACAATGTATTTGATACAGTTGGTTCGTTTCTGAAAGAGCATAAGATCTCTTGGGAAAAGGTGGGTGGTGTTTGCACAGATGATGCTCAAGCTATGCTAGGATTTCAATGTTTGGTATATGTCAATATACTTGCTATGTCAATCTGGATTTCAATGTTTGGTATAGAGTCAGTCACCAAAAGTCATCAGAACTCAATGTATGATTCATCGTCAATTATTGGCAATGAAGATGCAGCCCAAGAAGTCATGAAAAGCATCATCAGTTCTGTCAATTTTGTAAAGGCCCATACTTTAAACAAGGGGTGCTCAATAGGTCAATTGAGATCTACTAGCCTGTTGCAAATCCAGTGTGGGTAGATCACATGGCATTAAAAAACACACATAAGCCTATCATAAATCCTGTCAGTTGATATACAATGCAGCCAATCAGATGCAATCTTGGGTGTTAAATGTATGCCCAAACAACTGGGCTAATTGCAGCAAAATTGACAAGATATCGCCAATTTTTAGATCTTGTTTTTTTCTCTCGCTCTTAAACATAAGAAAAGGTATTAAAATGAGTGGGGAAGCTGGAAAAAGTAAGAAGACAAACACGTATCACTTTCATACAGACTGGGAGATTTTGACACTACAAGCCAACAATCAACTGAAATCCAGAGCATGTGAACAGTTCAGGGACTTACTCGCAGAGGGAACGGACCCAAACATGAGAAAATGTGTTACCTCCTTGACTGCATTATTTGGCTCTACGTAAATTTACTTGAGTCAGCCTTTTCCCACATAAAGATCATTAAGTCCAAGGACTGTTCCACGATGACTGATGTTCATTCAGAAGTGTGCTTGAGGCTGACTGTCAGCAGCTACTGTCTGGAAATGTGCATCCCTAGCTCCTTCCATTCAGGACAAGTCATCAGCATCAGGTAAGACAAGAAATGTACATAGTTAATTGTGCTGTGCTATGTTGTGCAATATGAGCTCATGCGGTTATACAAGGTGCATAAACATGCATTGTACATATAAATAGTTAATACATTTATGAATAAATTTAACAAATAAATAAATATGTTTTGCATCTTTGTAGCTGGTGGATCACTTTGACTTGATCATTTTATAAGTAGCTCACATGCTTAAAAGGTGTGAACACCCCTGCTTTAAATAGTCAACTGTTTTCGCAACTGTGCAATGAGTTGGATGTGTAAAACAATGCTCTGCTATTTCACACTGAAGTGAGAAGGTCGTTAAGAGGAAAAGTTTTAAAACATGTTTTTGAGCTTCATGATGAACTCCAAATGTTTTTTAATCAGAAAGCACGACCACAGTTTGAAGTACTTTTCACTGGTAAAGGTGTACTGCAGAAAATAGCTTACTTTGGGTGACATCTTGCCTCTTGAATGAGTCAAATGTATCACTGCAAGGATCAAGTGTATCGTGCCTTGATTTGTCTGAAAAGATCTGATCATTCCAAATGAAACTTCAGCTTTGACAAAAAAGAAATTGCATGAAAATAAAATTTATATGTTGCCTACCTTATCTGCTTTCCTTGAGGAACATGACATTGAACCAGAAAAAAAGGCTTATGATGATAAGTGCTGTGAAAGAGCACTTGAACATATTTGCAGGAAATATTTCATCATACTTTCCAAGTCTACCTGACACCCCACTTGCACTTGCCAGAATACTATTCACAGTCAAAGTTGAAGATGTTCCTAAAACAGCACAAGAAGAGTTCATTGAAGTCATTAACAGCGATGCATCGAGAACTGATTTCTCTACAAAGCCAGTTACAAATTTCTGGATCATGTCTTTGCAGTCATAGCCTGTTCTGTCTGAGACCGTGTAGCACCTTCTTCTTCCATTTCCAGCAACATATCTTTGTCAAACAGGGTGTTCCAGCTTGTTGGTTAGCAAGTCTAAATACAGAAGTAGATTTGTTGTGGAAGATCATCTTCATTGTGCTCTTGCAAAAGACTGCCCTGAGAATTTCTGATCTCGTGAGAAAGAAACTATCTCAACCTTCCCTCTGACAAGTTAGCTGATCTGCTTCTAGAAAGGTAGAAGAGATTTTTTTTTTAAGACTCTTGCTTCACAATGAGTATTAAAATGATTAGCGTGTCTGAGCCCCGCTGGCATAGTGGTTGAGTGTGGGACTGCGGCCCACTGGCTTGGCTGTTCAAATCCAGTAGCAGCTCTCCAGGAGCAAGGCTGGGCATCCCACTCCCACCAGAAGGCAGTGATGATAAAAAAAAAATGATTAGCCCTAAAACTTGCAAACGCTCCCCTGGATAATTCTTAAAGTGTGAACAGGAAGCAGTCAAACCCCAACTGACACTGGGCATCCTCAACATTTGAGGACAGTGCCCAGTCTATTGTGCCCAGTGATGGCATTCGTGAGGCCCCTTAGTCTGCTGGGAGCATCTCTGACCTCCGCCCTACAGTTTGCAGTCAGTAGGTCGTACATTCTGGAAGCTGGATTCTCAGGACACAGAGCAATGACTCAGCAGAATAGTTTGTTCCCTGCTAACAGACAGCAGCTGTTTTCCAACTTCCTCTGAAATACCATCTTTCTCCTGAAAGCTGACCTTAACCTGTGGGTTTTGCAAAATTCTCTAGGGAGTCCAGGAAGGGCTATTGTGCTAGAACTCAGTGGTTGTTAAGCCTCTACCCTGCCTTGTTGTCATGTAAATCATAATGTACTGGCCCTGATAGATGCACTCCTCAAGGCCTGAATAAGACCTTCCTGCAGGACTTGGCAGCGGGTAAATAAAATGTTCATTATAGCAGGCTGAAAACTATATAGTGGAAACCATGGCAGATCAGAAAGCCATTTCAGAACCAGGTATTAATTAGTCCTCCCTTGTCCTGGATCCTATGTCTTTGTTGGAGCTAAGTACAGTGTTAGGGACTTCGGCATTTTTCATTCAGTGACAAGACAGCACACAACATCACTGTCATCAGAAACACAAGGGTCACTTTGAGGCTCATTGTTTGGTGAATGCCATAAACCTAGAGTATAGTAGTAACCACTTAAAGGATCACTGAAAATGGCAAGTTTACAATTTAGAGGGCAAAACTCTGCAAAACTCTACACCTGAGAGTACACCTGTGGTCCATGATATGATATGTAAATGCTAATAACTTTAGAAGTGTGTACTTTTTGATAAAATGGTTCCATAAGTTGTATACAATGATACTAGAAAGAAAAGATCTGATTTCTGATAAACAGATCTGGCAAACAGGTTGCTAAGAGCCTGACGTATTATACAGACCCTTAGAAACAAAACCCCCAAAGACCAGATGAGGCAGGTACAGATGCTAATTCAGGCACCTGAGCTTGAGAGGCAAGGAGAGAGAATTGACCGAATACCAATTTGGAGAAGCTAAGCAAAAGCTGCTAGAAAGGAGACAATTAATTTGTCAGCCAGCTTGACACAGCCATAGTGAACATTTGCAAGCAGCATTCGACAAGAGAAGTGGGATCCTACCTTGTCAGCCCCCTGGTGCGCAGAGCATGACCAGCCCCTGCCCCAGCCCTCAGTGCTCTCCACGCCCCAGCACAGCCTTCATTCTCTCTGGAAGGGCAGTAACTACTTCCCAGCACCAAATGCCCTGCTTCTACCTGTTTTCTGGATCTGAAAGAGCTACTTTGGGGACCAAGCACCCTGACCTAAACCACTCTCTGAACTACCAAGAAATACTGCTGCCTCGGTGCTCCCAAACCCAGAGAACACTCAGGCCCAGAGAAGTTCATTCAGGACCAGGTAGCTCACCCCTCTCCCCTCACCCACCCTACAAGTTCTTCACTCCCTGAGCTCCTAGGCTGCCAGAGGTGCCAGCCAGCAACATGGGCCTGCCCCCATAGTTTTCCCCTGTGTTTGTTTATTGGGTTGGTGGGTTTACTTCCCTTTTTTTCCCCTTCCACCTTGTATCTTTTCTCTATTTCCTTAAAAATTGTTTCTTTTCTTTCTTTTTCCTTGGTTGCTTTCTGTTTTTCTCATTTTTCTTTATTCCTTTTTCTTTCCATTTTCCCTTTTCCCTAATTTTATATATTGTAATATTTTCTCTTTTTTTCCATTTTGGCTTCCCTTTTTATTTTCCTTGCATCGTTTATATTATTAAATTATTTTTCTTGCTGCCATTTGCCAGATTTATCTTGCCTGTGTTCCTTTTAATGCTGATGTTTGTATTTGGATTTTTTTCTCTTTTTCTTTTTTGGCCCTACCCAAAAGGAGACAGAAACCACTGTCACAGTCTAGCCAAATCTGTGTCTCCTACAGCCCTCCTTATTGTGTAAAGACCACAGCACACTCCTGTACCACCTGTTCATTGATAGACCATAGTAAACACCAGCCAAACTCACCTAAACCTGTGGAACATGAAGAGAAGATTTTACAGACACTCACAGGTTTTATTTTCTGAATCACTTTACTGAGGGCTTGTATACCTCTTACCACAATTCATCCATACATCCATTGTCTTGAGTACATTTGTACATTTTTGCCATCATCGTTCTCACAACATTTTCTTCCTACCTGAGCCCTTGATCAGCTCCTCATTTTTCCTCTCCCTCTTCTCCCCTCCCTTCCTAATGAACCCTTGATAATTTATAAATTGTCCTTATGTTTTACACTGTCCAATGTCTCCCTTCACCCACTTTTCTGTGGTCCATCCCCCAAGGAAGAGGCTATATGTAGATCACTATTATAGGTTTCCCCTTTTTCCTGCACCTTCACATTACCCTTCTGGTATAATTGCTCTCATAATTGGTCCTGAGGTATTTGTCTGTCCTGGATTCTCTGTGTTTTCCACTCTTACTTGGTGGTTTGTTTTTCCTTTTGGGACCACTGTAAGCAGTGTTAAGCATTTCCCCCCAAAGTCTGCAGGCCCTATTCAGTCTACCCAAAATCCTAAATGTAATTTCCCCTTTCTATATAGACATGAGACCCCCACTCTTGGTTACATAATCTGTTGTCAATTTGAAACTTACGATTGAAGGGGCGGACCTTAGCCTGTCAATCATGTCACAGCTTGATGACATCATTTGGAGGCACTAAGGAGATAAATAGCTCTCTGGTAGGACACAAGCTCATTGCCTGAGGTACTTTCTACTGACAACACACATGGAACCATGCTGATGGTAGCAAGAATCCTGGCTCTGGAGGAGCCATGTAGAGATCACTGAGATGCGCACACCGCCTCTGAATCCAAAAGACTTTCCACTCACTGGCTGTGATCTAACAACATTTAGCATCATTGCATGTGTTTTGTGAGTCTGAAGAGGGCTTTATAGATTGGCATTGGACATACGGACTAATATCACTAGGTCGAGATGCGTTCTTAATGTCCAGTTGTTCTTGACTATAAAGCCCTTTCTTACACACAAATGAGTACCTATGAATGGATTTCCCTAGTCAACCCAGATTAACATGCCCTCCCTTTCTATCCAATCTCCAAATAAAGTTCACTTATTACTCTCATAGGGTTATCTATCAATTGGGGGTGACTGTAGAACTATATTTATATGGCGGGTATTAACTGATTTCCTCCTCTCCCACCCCCATGAGAATTTGACCCATCTGTAGTGATATTGCCTCTGTTATGTTGATTTTTGAGATGTTCTAATAAAGGAGTCATAAATATTTTATGCTAGGTGTGCTAGGTGTGCATACTGCCTTATTGGTTAGAGGACCACATTAGAAACCTATGTGACCTGGAAACTAGAACTATCTTTGTCTTGGTTTTAATCCTCATAGTAGTGAACTCATACAATATTTGTCCTTTTGTGATTGACTACTGCACTTAGCATACTGGTTTCCAGATTCCTCTATGTTTTGAGAGATTTCTTGTTGTCGGCACCCTGTTGAGGGGTACATAGTATCCCATTGTGTTGCATATCATAGCTTCTCTATCCATTCTTCAACTGATGGGAATTTGGGTTGTTGCCAGTGTTTTGCTGTTTTGAACTGTGCTGGTATACACATGGGGAACATTTGTCTGTTCATGTTCACTCTCTTGTTTCTTTGGAGTACAAAAAGGGTTGGAATCTTTTACTTCACATGACATCTAATGTATTACTTCTCATATGAAGGTTCCAGTTCAGCAACCAACCGATCTATCTGAAGAGCAGCAGCAGGAACTGGGGAGACTCAGAGTCTTAAGATCTCGTTTGTATATATAGGGTCTCTGTGAACTAGAATCTACTAAATAGTTGTGCATTGTTATCTTTTTATGTTGCTTATGCTGCTAACTAAAACATTGACACTCCATATCCACCCAGACATGCCTTAGAAGAAAGATCTGATGAGATACTTTTGAAAGCTAAGCATTTAACTTATGAACTATGAATCCTGTATTCAATGACCCTGAGTCAGAGTCAATTCAACAGCACATGTAAAGCCAGTGACAGAGAGGACACTTGATTCAGTAGCACTGAACTTTCTAAAATGTTTTATTGCTTCCTAAAAGGTCTTGTAATTAAATTGGAAATTTTTATTGACTGTAAAGCATTTATAAGGGGAAAAATCGGTTTCTGTATAGTGTGGTACTGCTCTAAACAAGAGTAGTTCCTTCTTTAGTCTCTTCATTGCAGTAAGAATCTGGGTCAGGGATTTCCCATAAGAAGGGCAAATAACCACAAAGTTATTCTGTTACAAGTAGCACTCTTCCTTCCAAGAGGTTGCCTAGCTGCACTCCTGGACGTTGGCACCGGGACTCAGTTCAAAATAACTGCAAGTAAATGATTCTTAAACTGTGTGCTCTCCCCGTGGGATCTTGTGAAGTAAGGCTCAGTTTCTGAGAATAGGAGAAGAAAGGGAGGTTCTATATAACAAAGATGGTCCTGGGTTGATACCAGTGTTTAATTGTATTCACTTTTTGTTCTAAATATGTTGTCAGACACCATTAAGTCAGACGATTCATGGTGATTTTGTGTAAAATAATAGAGCCCAACACTGCCCAGTTTTGTGGCACCCTCACTATTGCAGTTATATTTGAGCTTATCATGTTGCAGCTGTTGGATCAATCCACTTCATTGAGGGTCCTCCTCTTTTTGAATGACCCTCTACTTTACGACACACGAGGTCCTTTCCAGGAAACCGATCTCTTCTGATGGCTCATTAGTCATGTAATGAATGACCCATTGGATTGGTAACCCCATGTCAGCAGTTTGGATCCATCAGCCATACCTCAGAAGGCAGATGAGACTTTCAAACCTGCAAAGACATACAGCCTAAGAAACTCAAAGAATCCATCCTACTCCAGCCTACATTGTTGTCATCAGAATCAACCTCATTTGGTGTTGTTTTGTTTTGTTTCTCTCCTGACAACACATACAAAAGGTGCGAGACAGACTTTCCATCCGTGGTCCTAGCTAGCCTCCTAACTGTACCTCCTCCGAGATTGTTATGTTTATTCTTCTGGAAGTCCCTGGGGCTTTCAATACACTACCACAACACTATCACCCAGATGCACCACTTTCCCTGCCATCTTTTCTCTTGTCCAGCTTTCACATGCACAAAAGATGATCAAAAAGAACATCATGACCTGGGATAGACACACCATAGTCTTCAAAGTGAAATCGTTGCTCTTTAATACATCAAAGAGGTCTTGTGTAGCATACGTGCTCAAAGCAACAAATAATTTGATTTGTTGACTGCTCCTTTCATGAGCATTGCTTTTAGATCGAAGTAAAATAGAATCCTTGACAAATCTAGTTTCCATTTTTCCTGATGTGTCTGTTGGTCCAGTTGGGAGAATGATTGCTTTCTTTACATTGAGCTGTAATACATACTGAAGGCTGTGGTCTCTGATCTTCATCTGCAAGTACCCCCATGCAGCCAGCAGAGTTGTGTTACCTGCACTTGAATGGCAAGGAATCATCCTTCCTCCAATCCTGAGACTGTGCTCTTCTCCCTGAAAGGATACAACCTTGACACATATCTTTCCTGGTATTAGATCACACAGTAATCCCTTGTTCTGTTAGAATGACTTTCTCTTGGTCTGTGAACAGGTTCTTTATGAGTATAATTAAGTATTCTGGAATACCCATTCATCTCAATATTATCTATAGTTTCTGTTTGCTTCTTTGTTTTAAATAACCCTCATAGCTGACTGACTTTGAATAGAAAATATGACACAGTGCAGCATCAGTTTATGAAAACATTTCCATCAATTCCTGGAGCTTTGGTTTTTGTTTTCTTTTGCAAATTCATTATTAACCTTTATTAAAATTTTATTAGAAACCTTCATCAAACAAAATTATCCAAGTATGCAGCTACTGTTTTAACACATATTCTCCATGTAGGTTGATACAATTTTGTAAGAGGTGTTTCCATCTCTCTAGATAGATCTGAACAGCAGTTTGGGCACCTTCAACAGATCAAATCATGTTCCTTTTAAGTGATTTTTGAGTTTGAAGGAACAAAAATAACTCTGAAGAGACAAGAAAGGGGCTATTGGGTTGATAGAGTGAGTTTTCAAAGTGAAATTCTAATGATACTGCCTGGATAACCTCCATAATAAGAAGGCCCTGAGGAAAATTTTTGTTATGAGGGAAATTATTTTTCTCAACCTTTTGCTAAACAATACAGCTTTTCATTTCCTCCAAACTTCTTCATTATAAATATCCATGATTTTCCTTTCAGAAGATATATAAAGATTAGCCCTCTGGGATACAAGTATATTGTTACTGCCACCTTCTGAGTTGACCCTTTTGTCATGAACTTGACTAGCCAGCAGATTCCCCATAAAGATCTGCTTTGCTTGGATCTTTTTTGAAGACACCCTAAAGAGATGAAGATAAGAGTATTATTGATGAAGACAAGGTGTCCACTGGCCACAGAGTTTCATCTAATCTGTGTATATCTATGTTTATAATCTAATATATATGTTGATTTTTGAACTATGGCAAGATAGAAATTTGGGCAAAGATTCAGACTCTTGAAACATTCAACTCTAGGCACCAAATGAATCAAATACAGATGATAATCCTGCAGCCCTTATCTTCGAGGACTGAGTTTAATGCCAAGTAGGAGAAGAAGCTAAACAAAAGCAGTGAACAAGGAGACCAATAGAACAATTAATTGTCAGCTGCCCTAGAAAAAATATGGCTATTTGAAACTTTTACAAGAAGTCTTCCTATCAGGCCAGCCACCTGATCATTGGCACTGCTCACCCAGAACTTCCCAAGTACACATACTGGTGGCTTAGTCAGAAAGAAGGCAGCTATCATGGTCACACTGCCCAACCACACCAGTACCTTTTGAAGCCTCACCCACTGAGTGAGGGCCACCATAGGTGGTACCCAGAGCCAATCAAGCTGCTCTGCATAAACAGCATACCCAGAAACGCACCTAAATTCCCAACTACTACAATAGCCAACAGGAGGCAGGTGGTGAGTGTCTAAATTCTGCCAACCCAGGGCGCACAACAGCACATCTCCCCTGCTTGTTCAGATATAGCAAAACAGAACTAAAAAAAAAGGCTTTACTGTGAAAAACATACCATCGATTGAATATAAATAAAACCACAGTATCTCAGAGACAAAAATTTCAGGTCTGTGAAGAAACAAAATCAAGTAGCTCTTAGTCAAGCAAGGGACCAAGATACAAGTCCAGAACATCTTCCTGAGAAAGAAATGGCATGGAAACGAACTGGTTAAAAATTCAAACGAATATCAGAGATCTTAAACAAATTGCAAAACACTGAGGGAGCTGCAGAAAAATCAGAAAACACAGACACAAGAAGCTGCTATGAGTCAGCCCTGACTGGATGGAGGAAGATTGAGTTATTTTTTGCTTCATAAAGGAGTTCCTGGGGATGCAAACTGTTAGCATCAGAAGGCTGGAGGTTCCACTCGCTTCACAACCCTATAGAAACCCATTCTTTGAGTCAACATGAGTCAAAATCAACTGAGTAGCAACTAAAAAAGAATAAGAAAAAATGGTGAAAACAGCATATGATTTTATAAAATATGCAAAATTTATCATATAAATTATTGTCAAAAATGCTCTGTATGAAGCAAAATAACAGTTCCTGAGGAATTACATGGGTTGGAGTATAATATATATATATATACATATATTCCATTTACCAAAATTGCTTGCTGTTTATCAGTACCTATAGAGAAATATTTCTTAAGTTAAAATTACTATGATTTCCAGAGAAGGGTCAATTGTCCATACATATATTCATAAAATAAAGCTTTAAAAATCACAGGTGAATTTATGAGAAAATAGATCATTTAAATTGAATAGTATACATATCCATACATAATATTTTTTCAAGCATCTTCTCTCCTCCCCTGTTACCCAATAGTTGACACTTAAGAATATAGGTCATGTTGATTAAAAATCGAACCATCATATAATTCAGAGGGGGTTTTTAGAAGAATGTATGTATGCATATGTTTGTTCATATATGCAGTCTTTTAAAAAACAGCAACTCAGTGTATTAGACACAGAGTGAACTATGAAACAGTTTTAGTTACATAAATACTAAAAATAATGATTCTTTAAATGTTGTATATTAATGGTTAGCTGCTCAATATAAAGAAATTTTATTATGCTTTAAAATGCATAGTAAATATACATATGCTATCATTCTATATAGATATTATTTTAAATTGAATCATTTTATTCATTTATACTCATATATTAATATATATATTTAGAATTTTAAAAATTTATTTTAAACATTCTCTTTAACTCCCAAAGGTGCTCCATGAACTATGTGGTGGTTCATTTTTTAGTTAATCTGATCTTCCTTCTACCCATTGGTTAACAGAGCTGGAGAGTCTGAGTTTTACCAAGTAGAAAATCTAATGTAAACATTCTCATCTGACCAGTTTGATTCTGTTTTAGACAGGGCTTACTTTCTCTGGGAAAATATTTTCAGTGCCTCCAATTGGCTTCCCTTCCACTGATTCAGTCCTAAGTGTGACAGGTATGTGTGCAGATGACTTAGGTGATGCTGTAAGGGGGGGGAATGGCCTCTAGGATCTTCTAGAATTGTGTGCTAGCTGTAACTGGACACCACATTTAATTCTAAAGCTCCTTTGTGCTTCAGATGAGCAAGTGAGACTGACATACCCAGCCTTACCCCTGCTCCCCCAAAGAATGTGAAACAATGGAACAGGTAGGGGATTGATGAGTTTGGTTAAAGCTAGAGTAGGTCAAGGCTTCAACAGAATTTCTAACTCACTCATCTCTCTCTACATAAGGCAAACAGCAACCACAATCACTTCCATGCAGTGAATTCCAAATAATACTGACCCCTTAAGACAGGATAGAACTGCCCTTCTGGGTTTCTGAGACTAACTTTTTACTGGAGTCAAGAGCCCCATCTTCCACCTAAGAAAGATTTGGTGATTTCAAACTGTTAATCATGCAGTTAGCAGTCCAACATACAAGTGTGATCATGACACCCACACCTCTACAAAAGCTTACTACAATAATTCTTTATTTGAGACTAAGATACAGTCCATTTTATATGATATACCTGAGTACACATATACACATACACTTGTGCACACACTTCTATAAGTGCAATGTTCCTGTGTGCCTACTCTTCTGTAACACAACCAGGACTTGGTTTAAAGTACAGAACATCTTCAATATACCATAATAAAAAAAAATCAAATAAGACACAGTGAGATTAGCCATGGACATGATGAATAGAAAAAAAAGAAAGATTTTTATATAATAGAAAGAATTAGAAACAATATTACAAATAATAGTGAGTTTATAGAGACTGTGCACCTTGAGCTTTCTACCAAAGAGGAGCTAAAACCTTTGCAAACAGCAGACACCTATTTCTCAAGAATGGATTTGAAGACAGCAGATAATGGGATAGATTATGTGACTTCTGAAAGCCCTTTCTAAGGAAGCCATAAATATTCTTAATGGGGTAAAAAAGATTCTGGCAATAAGAAGAAAAACAAAGCAAGAAGATATATACAGAAAGAGTATGTCTCTTTGCCTAAAGGGAAACACATAACTTAAAGTCTAATGTTATTTAACATTACTTCTTTTCTCACTGAAACCAATAACAATTCTGATTTTTTGAGTCCCTAAAATGGATTTGTCATATGAATCAAAATCAATTCAGGAGGCTTGGGGGGTTTATTTATTTACTTCTTTAGATCTCAATATTTTTGTAGGTTTCTTGATTTTTTTCGATGTTTAGTCGTTAGCAATATTTTTAGTAGTCCATTATATTGAATTATATGCCTCCGAAGAAAGCAAGCGATTAGTGACCAGTTGCAATCCTAAAGGTTGGCAGGTAAAGTCCACCCAGAGGAAGAAAGCCTGCAGTCTGCTCCCCAAAGACTCTGAAACAGGTCTACTCCAGCGCATTATGACAACAGATGAAGTTTGTCATTGTTGTTTACAATGAATACACCTTTTCTGGTTTTTTAGAATAAACAAACTTTGTTACTCTTATTTTATGTATTAAAGTTAACCATGGTCTGTTCTGTGTTTTTCACTTCCACGTTGATTTATATTGGGCTATGTTATATTTTCAGTTGATTTCATAGGTGGACTTGATACACACTCCTACTACCAGGATCATGTTGAGTTAAAGCCTGTTAAACCTGTAAGTAAAGGTGTGATGATGTGGAAAATATTAATCCTTCTAACTTGGTCAACACTAACCCACCCTAAAATAGCTTGAACCTGTTACTACTAATCAATGATTTAATACCCCAATCATTTCAAATACATTTTTCACACGTAACATCATCGTTAATATTTATTCCAAAATGATTTGTAGCATGAGTTATATTTCTAAAATGATATTGCTATTGTGCTTTTCTTGACAGTAGTTGATTTACAAATTATTTATAAATAATTTAAAGAATTATTTAGTCCTTGGGCTAGAAGACTAATATAGGCCTTGAGAGTAGCATATTGACCTGACAGCCTAGATTAGAATATGTGCTTCTCATATGTGGTCCCAGGTGCCTTTTTCGGCCTTCCTAAGACATGGTTCTATCATGGATAACACAGGTCCAGTCCCATAGGTGTGCGAGTGGGAATAAAGTATGTTTAGTTTAAACCACATTGCCTTTTACTGTGCCTAGAAAAGATTGCTGCTTGGTGACAGTTGTATTCAAATATTTAAGTAGCAAGTTCAAGAACATAGAAGAAAGCCCACAACAAAAATGCATATAAAACTGGACAGGCTTTAACTGAGTATAAGAAAAAAAAAGCTGATTGCCTATTGGAAAACGTATAAGAAAACAAATACACCAATGCAATTCCTAGAAAACTAAGAAGGAAATGGATTCCTGTATAAAATAACAGTAGCTCCAGGAGCCCTGAGCATGCCTTGAGGTGAGCATGGGATTGTTCACCGTAAGATGGAGCACTCAAACCCACCAGCCCCTCCTCGAGACAAAAGCAAGGCTCTCTGCTGCCATAAAGATATGATGCTACCTTGGAAACCCTATGAGGATGCTTGTGTAGGCTTGCCTCTATGGCAGTGGCTTTTTGGCTATCATGTGCTGAGCACTTTACATATTTTTCCCACTTAATCACAAAAGTATTTTAAATTTATAATCACTCACCTTATTTTCTAAGTAAGCAATGCATGGCTCATCAAGTTTTCAGCAATTTCCCAGAGTCCCACTATTGGTAAGAAGTGGCCGTGGGACCTTTCTTTGAGGATAAATGAACACCTTGCCTGATATTGTGAAATTGTTCATAAATATCCCCACTCCTTCAGCCCAATGTTCTATAATCCCTTGTTGACAGCTATTTTATAAACAGCCCCAAACCATTTATTGAAGTGACCAATGTTGTATACATTAACAAAAGACTCCCTTCGCTGCCTCTGATGGGATGTGCCCAGCCCAGCCTATCTTTAGGGACATTCAATCCCTGCCATCTGGCTCAGAGAGAGCTGCATGGCACGGTTGACTTTCCTCTGTGGGTTTCCAAGACTGTAACCCTTTCTGGAAGTAGAAAGTCTATTCTTGCTGCTGAGGAGTGGAGGGTGGTTTGAACTGCTGACTTTGTGGTGAGAAGCCCAGTATGTAACCTACCCACTCCACCAGCAGGGCAGAAAACCTTAAAAGGCAGCTCCTCTGCCTCCTCCATTGTGAATGAGGGAAGCTGGATGTATACCCAGACACTCAAGGTCTTTAACCTCTGAAGGAAAAGACAAAATGAAATTCATGAGGAACATTTACTAGGAAGAATGTATATATATACACACACATATATACACACACACACACACACACACACACACATATATATATATAATTGGAGAAAAGTTGAATTAACCTTACTCTTACAAAATGACCTTAAGGAAACACGGCTCAGCAGCTGTGACATCAGCACTCTGCCTGTCATGTGATGGGCATTTAAATAAACTCTTTCTTACATCAAATCCAATTTGGATGAACGTCCACCGTCTCTCCCATCCAGGACCTGACATCACCTCATTATTTATGCTTTGGGGCTTGGGAAACGATATACCCCCAAAGCTGTTATGGACTTGAGAAAGTTGGAAGTACTTGTGGCAGTAATACAAATGATCAGAACATTGAAAGTGGTGACATGAAGAGACTTTATATAATTGTTATGTGATAATAGGGTGAGAATGATCTTTTGTCATCTCCACTGTGGGAAAAAAAATAACTTAAAAGAAAAGACAATTGAAAAGTATTGGTCAGATACAAGAGAGTGCTTTCTGTTAGGACAGGTTGTTAAAAGCAGCAATCAAAAAAATAAAATAAAAAATTTTAAAAGCAGCAATCAATGTTAATAATAGAAAACAATTCTTTAAATGACGAGAAAGAATAGACATGTACCTCCCTTCAGTAAGGCCTTTGGGGCATGGCCTAGAGGCAAGTGACTTCAATTTATGTTCTCTGAAGATCCTTCTAGCTCTGTGAATCAAAAATACATGAAATATCCTCTTAAAGGAGCCTAAAAAGCTTTGATCCACGTTGCTGTCTTCTCAAAGACTTATTCAACAAAGGCTTATTCAACAGCCCTGTTTTCTATTGAATTTTCACAACTCCTTTGTGAATGTAGCATAAACTACAAGTTGCAGGAAGAGAGATCACGTTTCTGTTTTGGACATGGTATACATGCTATTATGCTGGATGGCTGTGGAATGCCTTTCAACCACAGAGGAAGCAAGAATCTAAAATATCGACCTAAACATGAATTAAAATTAGTGTATATAAAGCAATCTAAAAGGGCAGCGTCTGGGCTCCCACCGGTATGTAAATCAAGGATCATCTTCCCAATAGGCATTAGCCCTTCTACTCAATTTCTTTTGAAAAGTCTTTATATTGGATTCCATGTTGTCCTCCTCATTGATGTCCTAACCCCACCCAGCAACAGCTAAGAGAAAAAGCCAATTGTTTGTGCATCATTAGAAAAGGGAATGAATGCTTATTTTTAACTTGCACTAGATCTCTTAAACCTGCCTCGCATGCAAAACCAGATTTTATGAGGAAGCAACATTAATAAGGTCTGGAGAATCTTCAGTATAACCTCAAACTTATGTGTACCGGGAGGCCGCTCTGTGCTCTTCAGAAGTAAGCACTCTCATTTTTGAAAGATAAGAAAGTATAAACTCACACTAAAACTATCAGAAGAGGCCAGTTTCTGATACTTACATCACAGGTTCAATAGGCAGTTGTACAGCGATAATTATTATTTATTATAATAAAGATATAGAGAGCATGAGAGAGAGAGAAACGATGAGTCAGACACATTGCACATCAGGGGAGCAGGCTCACCTCTGCCCTACGTGGTGGTCCACGTGGAGAGAGAGTGGGGGAAGGGATTACATGATGAGGGAGAGGGTCCTGGGAGCATCCAGCGCTGAGGGGCAGGAGAGAGGCGGGAGAGCTAGGAGAGAGCGGAGGAGAGAGAACCTTTATCCTATGTCCCATCCTTATATACCTCTCTGGGGTCATGCCAGGCCTCTAATTACAGGTCAGGACATATGTCACAGGAAGGGGTTATTCCATTTGCACATGTTATAGTAAAGGGAAGTATCAGGGTCCCATGAGACAAGACCAGACCCCAGACTCCTGGATGTGGCTAAACAGGTTACACTAGAGATCATTAACAACAGCATGTGAATCCGCCCACAAGCTTCAAGGGAAGGGAACCATCATCCTAACCGCAGGGGAGTCAGCTCTGTTGTGAGACACACAAAGGCCTCAGATAACTGGGAGCTTCAAGGGGAATAGCTAACTTAACTTCCACACCAAATGCTGGTAAATAGCTTGCTTAATATTTTGGAGTATATAATTGTGGAAAAGTCCTGTCTTCATCCCACATAAAACCACACTGACCGTCAAGTCAACTCCACCACAAAGAGACTCTAAGGACCCAAACTGCCCCTTTTGGGATTCCACAGGCTGTAAATCCTGATGGGAGTTAAATGGCTCGCATTCCTCCTGAGGAACAGCTGGTGGGTTGAAATCTGACTTTGCAGTTAGCAACCCACTGCATAATCCAGATGCCACTCAGGCTTCTTGCTAAGGGCTCCTACCAGAAATCCTGCAGTCTGAAAAGCTTGAAGACAAACGGCCATCTAGCTGAGAAGCAACAAAGCCCACATGGAAGAAACACACCAGTCTGTGTGATCATGAGGATCATGGAATCAGGTATCAGGCATCAAAGAACAAAAAAGCACATCATTGTGAATGAGGGGGAGTGTGGAGCCCATCTGTAGATAAAGCGACATCGTTTTACAGAAGGGTTGCAGGGAGGAGACGAGTAAGTCTGTGTGCAGTATAACAACGATGAAACCTACTACGATCCTCCAGTTTTTTAATGCGTCCTCCCCTCAAGTATCATGATTCCAGTTCTACCTGACAACTCCATCTAAACCAGAGGATGTACACGGGTGCCCAGAGTAACTGGAAACATAGACAATCCAGGACATAAATACCCTACAGGACAAGTGAGGAGAATAGCCATACCAGGAGGGTAAGAGAAGGTGGGGGGAAATAGGGGGAACCGATCACATTGATTTAACTACAAGCCCCTCCCAGGGGGACAGACAATAGAAGTGCGGGTGTAGGGAGACATCGGTCAGTGTAAGACACGGAAAAATACTGATTTATAAATTATCAAGGGGAGGAAGAGGGAAAATGAGGAAAATGTCTTGAAAATGATGATGGTGACCGTGTGAGATGAGCTAGGGGAGAAATGGGGCCCCGAGGTTCCTCGCAGGCAAAAGGGGCAGCGATGTCAGGGAGACAAGCCAGTGGCAGGCATCAGCGGCCAGGGGCCTGGTCTTGGGTCTCACTCAGGTCAGAGCAGTCACAGCAAGAGCAGAGGTAGAGACTCATCATGGCCTCTGCCTGAGCTGGGGGGAAGGGCAGGGGGCGGCCCCGGGGGTTGGAGTGGGCTCTGCAGCCCGAGGATGGCATCCTCCTCACCAGGATACGGAGACTGTTCAATCCCCAGGGGCACCGAGTTATCATGGTTGCGCTGGATAATGCCAGGGAAACTCTGATTCTTTATCAGTCTTCTATGAGTGGAGTGTGCATACATCTCCTACAATGGGGAGTAAGGGAGAAGAGATCGTGGTTAATGGTATGGCCTCCTAATGAGGGATATCTCTTACTTCTTCCTGGAACTCTTACTTTACTAACACTGAGTATGTCATAGTGTTGTGATCAGCGCAGACAGAGAAAGAACTCTATAAAACAGAGAACTCTGAAGTGTTAGCACTCGAGGACTTAAGGATTGCTGATTTTTAAAAATGAGCAGAAAGCTACAGAATGCATGACTGCAACAGAAATCTCCAGTTTTTGAAGCTCTCTTCTATTTAAGACCACCACTGGCATATCCAGGCATTCTGTGACCTTACTGGTGAGGGATTGTGCCAAGGAATTGAATGGATGACATCATTACGTGAGATTAAGTGATCTCTACTGAACTGTCTCATAAACTTTATATAGAGGAAGCGCTGGACTTTACCGAAAGCTGCAAAAATTAGTGATTTAGATATATTTATAATAAACATATTCAACATTTTTCTATAAGAAGAAAAACTAAGGCCACTTATTTGGGAAGAAGAAGTAGTAGAAGAACAAGAACAAGAATTCCTCTCACCTATCAAATTTGAATTTTCATTAGCTCTTCCAAAGTATGGTTTTAAGCTGTGATTGCATTCTTTTCCCCTCATAAGGACTTTGGGTAGCCTGTGGTAAGTACAAACGGAGAAGACATTTTTAACTTTGAGAACTTTGTTTTCAATATAACCTGCCCTTGTTGAATGCTGTTCTCTTCTTGTTCCATTAAGCCAAAGTACAAATCAGCACAGATACTGTTTCCAATATTTTAAAATGTAATGTTGCCATTGCAAAGTATTTTCCTTAAGATTGTGTATGTTTTATGTATATACCTCAAGTTCAAGTTAATAGCATTGACTTATGTTCTAAAGAAATATTGTGAATAACACAATAATTAAAAGCATCTTAAATCATAACCATAAGAACATGAGTGTTGGAAAATTAAGAAAACGATGATGGCAACAAAGGCACAAAGGTTTCTGACACAATGGACACAAGTACGTATTGTGATAGGAGTTGGGTGAGTCCCAATCAAATGATTTTTAAAAAAAAAGAAAAAATGCCCAGTCAAGAAACAGCGCTGATTCCTGCTGACCCCAGTGTGTCAAAGTGGAAGTGAGCTCCACAGGTTTTCAGTCACGGCTTTTGGGAACGAGATAATCATGTCTTAGCAACTTATCAGAGTAACCATTTGGACCACCAGGGACTCAACAGAATGCTACAAAAAGCCTTGTTTTGATTGTCATTTCTTAGGACCTGAAAATATACTTTTCACGTGCCCTAACCCAGTCTACTCCAAGTCCATAAGTCAGAGGTGTAAGTATGCACACCAGCAAGGCAAGCATGATGTGCATGAGGTGGGGCACCTTTGTTTTTCATCTTCCTTGTTTATGTTTTCTGTTTAAAGTAAAATGTCGGGCTGAGCCCCGGTGGCGTAGTGGTTGTGCGTGGGACTGCGGCCCACTGGGACGGAGGTTCAATTCCGGCTCCCAGGAGCAAAGACTGGGCCTCCTACTCCCACCACCAGGGCAGTGATGCCTTAAAAAAAAAAATTAAAAAAAAATTTAAAGTAAAATGTCAAGGTATGAGAGCTGAGTGATTAAATAAATTGACTCAGCTCAATTGACAACCACTTATCAATGACCTACAGTGTGTGTCCCAGGCTCTCTGTTGAGTACAAGGAACATTGTTCATGAACTTTAACCTCCAGGACTTAATGGACTAGAAGGGAAGACCTATATAAACACTCACTCTTTGCAACTCATAGCAACTCTAGGTCACTCTATAGGTCAGAATAAAACTATCCTGCCCCTATAGATTTCTAAAATTATAAATCTTTAAAGGAACAGAAAGCCTTGTCTTTCTCCTACAGAAGAGCTCGTGGTTTCAAACTGCTAAAACTTGCACTAGGCAGCCCAACACTTAATGCACTTTGCCACCAGAGCTTCCTTATTGTGTTAGTCCAGGTAGACTAGAGAAACAAAATCATAAGCATGCGTATGGATTTAAGAGAGAGGTTTATATACAAGAGGAATGGACATTGAGAAAGCATCCCAACCCTGTCTAGTTCAAATCCATAAGTCCAATATTAGCCCATATGTCCGATACCAATCAATAAGTCCTCTTCAGACTCACGATGCACATGCAATGATGCCAGGATCATCACAGGCCAGTGAGTGCAGAATCTTGTCTATCCAGTGGTGGTAGAAGCACTTCAGCACTGACAGGGTCTCTCTGAGTCTTTTCAAGCTTTCTCAGCACAGGCAGGAGTCTCCATTTGGCTTCTCCGGCCCCAGAGGTCTGGTTCCATCAGAGCAAGCCCAAGTGGCTTCTCCAGTTTCCAGGGTTCAGGGTCTATCAGCATGCTGCCATGTGTCTTGTCAGTAGAGCATCTCCGAGGAACTGACTCTATAGTCTCTCACCACCACAGGGGAAATATCACAAGATTTCCCAAAATTCTCAGAGAAATCCATGCCCACACAGAGGTCTCACTGACTGTTTCCAGATTGACAGGCTAGACTCCACCCCTACACTCCCAATCATGAAATTTAACATGAAAGTACATAAGGAGGCACAAAGCAACATGCCCAAAGCAATCTTCAGTAGAAAGAGTGGCTATCACCTGTGGGGGTAAAGCTTCAGTGGGGAGGTGATGTCTGAACTTTCTTTTTAAAGAGAATGACACACTTGTCAAAAGTATGGTACTGGGGTCCTTGTGTGGAGGTTCCTTTGCTTGATCTTTTAATAGAAGACACTGTTGGAATTTACGACGCTCCAGTCTTATGCTTACCATACTGTTTGCCAAAAGTAAGCAAACCTAGAAGGAAATAAATGTCAAACAGAGCTGAACCTTATTAGTCCCTGGTGGGGATGATAAGAAACCCTCAGTAGCCCTCGCTCCACATTCAGAGAAGCATCACCTTTACACCTTTACACAGAGGAGTACCTGGCCACAAAGTGGCTACACATTTAGCTGTGAATCAGCAGTTCAAAACCACCAACTGCTCCTCAGAAGAAAGACCAAGCTTTCTACTCCTGGAAGAGTCAGGTTTGACACCCCGGAGTCATTCTACCCTATCTTTTATGGTGCCCCTGAGTCAACATTGACTTCAGGGTTGTACTTTACACTAAAAGCTACAGAAGTGATTCCAGTGACTGTCCTCTAAATCTGGAGATATGTGATAGCTTTGCTGGGGTCCATCATCTGGCCATGGTTTCCAGTAAGATATGAGGAGCTTTCAATTAACACCTCATCAGGATCCCTCGCCTTCCTTTATGTGGAATCCTTACAGGGTCTTCTCTGTCTCTGATGCCATCATATATTGATGCTGTCATTCCTGAAAGGGCATGATCAAAGGTGATCCATATCATTAGAGTACAGAGCCAAGTGTTCTACAGTGATTTTGACAAGGGCCCCTAAATAATAGCTTACATGGGAGACAGCAGTAACACCAAGAGAAGAGAAGCTGCTTAGGGCAGATTCAAATGTCCAGAAAAGGAAGGATAAAATTATGTTGTAGGATACAGAAATGTAAAGCATCTCAATGAGGCATCAACTAAGTCCACATGGAAGAAGCACACCAGCTTGTGTGATCCAAGGATTGTAAACACTATAATCCAAATATAAAGGAGAGAATGGCATAAGAGCCTGAATTGTGAACGCCTTCTTTGCAGAAGTGTATGGATAGCAGTGGCAGTTCGAAATTCATTTGCGGGGTCCACTATGGATTAAGCATGTGGTGAATGCCCTCCCATCATATTTGAGGTATGTGAACAGACAGAAATCTACGTAAAATTGATGGTGGCAGATGTCATTAGGTCAAAATGCAATAACTTATTTATCATTCGACCTCATTTTGATCCATTCTAAAGCTATTTCAGGTGAAAATGAAAAAAACTAAAGGGAGATACTTGTGGATAAAGCCCGTGATGACTCCCTTTGGGCCATGGATCAGGGATGTGAATCACCTTGCTCACACACAGAATGCTTTGTAAAGTAGACTGTTGCAGATGCTATTAGATTAATATTCAGCAATCTACCATTTCATCTCTCATTACATTTGTTGTAGTTTTTAATATTTTCTGCTTTCTTTTCTCTGTTTTGATTTGTTGTTTTTGTTAGTATGTTCTAAACTATTTTTCTGTATATGAAATCAAGATAAATATATAGAGACAATAACTACCTGGATTGATGGTTCCTTGCAGATTTTTCTCTGCTTTGATTTGTTATTTTTGTTAGTTTGTTGTAAACTTATTTTCTGCATATGAAATTCAGGAGAGGTAAATATATGGAGACAGTAACTATCTGGATTGATGGTTCTTTGGGGTTATGGCAGGGGAGGTTAGGGGGAAATGAGGATCTAATAACAGTAAATACAAGAATAAAGCAAGTGTTCTAAAACAGATTGTGATGATTGTACAGTTCTTCTTGATGTGATTGAACTATTGAATTGGATGATATGTAAACCACATGCCAATGAAACTATTGAAAAATAAATCAATAATAATGAAAACAAAGATAAATAAACAAAAGAACTAAATAAAATCAGCAACTAAATCTCCTAGACATATATAAAGCATTCCATCCATCAACAATACAATATACATTTTTCTCCAGTGTATATGGTTTATTTTCCAAAGTAGACCATAGTTAGTTTACAAAGCTAACTTTAGTAAATTTTAAAACAATGAGATCCTACAACTCACTTTCTCAGAAAATAACTCTATAAAACTAGAAATCAACGATAGAGAGAGAAAGAGGGGGAACCAATGACCTGGAAACTGAACAACATACTACTTAAAAACAACTGGTTAATAGGTGTAATAATGAGTAAAAGAAAAAAAAATCTTAAAACGAATGAGAATAAGAATGCAGCACAGTAAAATCTGTGAGGCACAGTAAAAGCAGTTACCAGAGGGCAGTTTATAGTAATCAATGCATGTGTGAAAAAAAGATAAGAAAATCAAAACCAATATCTTAACTCAGCATCTACAAAAACTAGAGCATAAGCAATAAAATGAGCCCACAACTCAGCAGGAGAAAAGAAATCATAAAGATTAGAGCACAAATAAGTGTACTGGATAGCAATGGGGAAAAAAAGAAGTTGGTTCTTTGAAAGACTTCACAAATTTATAAACTTAACAAAGGAAAGGAAAGAGGAAATGCAAATATCTAGAATTATCAATGGAAAAGGTGACATCAGAACAGAACCAATGAAATAAAATGAATAATAGCACAGTGTTAGGAAAAATTGTACTCCAATTATTTGAAAATCTAGATAAATGAACAAATTTCTAGAAGCACATCATCTCTACAAATTAATGCAGACTAATTTAGAAAACTTCAGCAGTCCTATAATAAAAAAAGAAATAGATCAAGTCATTAAAACTTTCCAAGCAAGAAAAATCCAGGATCAGGGAAATTCTTTCAGGTGTTCAGGGAAGAGCTCTCACCCACTCTACACAAACAACTATAGAATATAGATTCGTTTTATGACTCCAGCATAACCCTCATACCTAAACAAGGTAAAGATACCACAATGAGAGAAACCTATAGATCAATATCCCATAGGAACATAGGTGGAAAAAAATTCCCAATGAAGCCCTGGCCAATAGAATTGAGCAAGTTATCAGAAAAAGAGTACACTGTGATCAAGTAGGCCATACCAGGTGCACAAGGATATTCCAACAAGAGAAAATCAATCAATGCAAATCACCACATAAGCAAACAAAAATAAGAACCTCATGATCATATCAATTGTCACAGAATAGGCATTTGACAGTATGCAACTCCCTGATAAAACATTATTCATCATATAACAGCATAATTATGATTAAAATAATGAGCAAAACATATATAGAAGGGCTATTTCTCAACCTAATAAAAGTCATATATAAAAAAATCCAATGCCCAGCATCTCATTCAACAGAGAAAGCCTGAAAGTCTGTGAACAATAATCAGACAAAGATGTCCCCTATAGTTGCTTCTATTTTGGTAACAGTCAGAAATACTAAACAACAAAAATGAATTGGGCAAAAAAGAAGTGAAACTTTCACAATGTGCATATGATATAATTTTATATGTAGACTCCCCAAAGATCTAGTACAAAGGTTGTTTGAAACAATTGAAAGATTTTCCAATGTGGCAAGATATTAGATTAATGAGCAGAAATCAATCTGATTCCTATATACTAAGAGAGGTCTGAGAAAAATTCAACAAAGCATTTACAATTTTCCCATGAAATTTAAAACACTTAGGGATAAAACTAAGCAGAGAAATAAAAGACTTAGACAAAGAGAACCTCAGAACACTATTACAGAAAACAAAAGAGACCTACACAAGTGGGAAAATAGCCCGGGCTCATGGATACAACAAAAACAAAAAACTCACTGCCATCTATTCCTTACAGGAGTAGCCAGCAGCCTAGCCTTACATCTAGCAGCCTTACGGGAGATGGTAGAATACCCCTGTGAGTGCCTGCAGCATTAATTCTTTGTGGTGGTAGGAAGCCCTGTCTCTCTCCCGTGGATCAGCTGATGGTTTTGAACTGTTGACTTTGCAATTAGCACCCCAACATGTAACCACTGTGCAACCAGACTTAACGTTGTGATAATGCCAATGCTACCCAAATCAACCTATAAATGCAGCAGAATTCCGATCCAATTCCAACTTCATTCTTCAAACAAAGGAAGAGACCAGGTTAAGCAAAGAACTCCTTCAAAAGAAGAACCAATAACCAATCTCAAAATTATTACAGAATCCAGTGTCAAAACAGCCTG
Source organism: Nesogale talazaci (assembly GCA_004026705.1). NCBI lineage: Eukaryota > Metazoa > Chordata > Mammalia > Afrosoricida > Tenrecidae > Nesogale > Nesogale talazaci. The sequence continues at coordinate 67,506 of PVJH01002471.1, read as the reverse complement.
GTACGATTACAAGAATAGCTGCATAGACTAATGGAACAGAATAGAAATACAGCATCCACTTACAGCAAACTGAACTTCTTTCAACAAAGGGCCAAGAAATCATTAAATGATAAAAAGACAGGGTCTTCAGCAAACGGTGCTGGCAAAATTGGATCTCTGTCTGAAGAAGAATGAAACAGGACCCATACCTCACCCTTTGTGCAAAAATGAACTCAAGGTGGATTAAAGACCTGAGTGAAAATCCCAGAGTTGTAAATATCATCAATGAGAAACTTAGGACAAACTTCGGGGTGCTATTGCAAGGCATACCCATATTATCAAACATAACAAAGGAAAGACACATGGAAGACAAAATAGATTAGTGGGATCTACTAAAAATAAGACATATATGTAGAGTGCCTGGGTTCTCAATATTGTGTTTTTGAGGTATATAATATTCTTCACAAACTACATCAGAATTATAATGTTTGTAAACCCCACCAAGGGAGCCAGACTATTTTAAACACACAAATTGTACATTAAAGGAATCAAAGTGTTCCTTTGTACTTAAAGTTGAAACACTTTAATGTGAGAATAATTGGAAGACAACTATCTCAAGGTCGTGGATTTGGAAGTCAATAAACTTTGGTTCAAATCTCTTGCTTCTCAGGCTTTCCAAATGATTAGCAATTTAAGACAACAATATACTCACACTTTTCATACTTCCTTTGCTTTTCTGACATATCTTATTCTGACATATCTTATTGCCTTAGTTAATGAGTGTGGTTGAAATTTTTGCCTTGTACCTAACCCTCATGATTTCTTAAATAGTGTTCAGTTATTTAAATTTTTAACATGTAAAAGTAAATATGTATTTTAGTTTTAAAAGCTTTCTTGTGCATAATATTTCCTTTTCTCAATAGTACTTTAATCTATACCATTGGCTATAGTAATTATGCTACTATTAGAATTATCAAATGTCTCATGGAGGTTGTTTAAATTATTTATCAAAAAAGCTGATAATATTGCCCCTAAATTAAACCACAGGTCTATCTAAACATTAGCTATACAAATGGAATTTCAACTTACATGAAATAAGTTCTTACTATGTGACCTTGCCATCACAAAGAGGTCATTGAAGATATCCATGCTATGCCACAGTGTGCTGAAGAAATCAGATGGTGCCCTGCTAGAAAGGAGAGTGCCTGGGTATCTTAAATGCTTGTCTAAATACAAGTTATCAAAGTGAAGTATCAGCTAATTCCACATGAAAGCAGAACAGCCACCTATGTGATCCAAGGATTGTAAATAATAAAATCCAAGATCACAGGAGGAAACTGTGTTAGAGCTTAAATTCTGAGCACCTGGCTATGGATGACAGTAAAAATCCAAAATTCATTTGCAGTGTATACACATAGATTAAGCCTACAGTGAAATAGGAATATAGTCTTTGGGTGGGGTGGAACTGCCTCTGGTGGTCGTGGGAGCTACCCAGTGCTGCTCCTGAGAGCGGCAGTTGGATTTGAACCTCCAAGCCCACGGGCCGCAGTCCCGCACTCAACCACTTACGCCATCGGGTCTCAGCCCCAGGAATATAATCTGACCATCAGACAGATGGCATACCAAAATGTATTATGGCAATATTTTTAGGTTACAATTTGACATCAGTGTATAATCTTCTTTATCTGAAATCCAGGGGAGAGCATCCATATAGGCAGTAGCTAGATTAATAGTTCCTTAGAGTGTGGCAGGGGAGGCTTCAGGGTAATGGGGGCCAATAGTAATGAGTATAAGAAAATGTCCTGCAATTGAGGGCGGGGATGATTGCCCAACTTTTTTAATATAGCTAAACCATTGAGGTGTATGGTATGTTAATTAATGGATTAAGGATCAAAGTCTGAACAATTAAACCCCCAATATTATAAAATGATGCAAGTTCAAGACAGACATATTTTTCTAAATAAATCATCTAATTAAATAAGAAAATCACAAATGTGGAAAGCCAAATATGGGATGTTTTAAAAAATAAAAACTGTTGATTCTCAAAAGGCCTCAACAATATTTTTTTAAATAGAAAGACTCTATCCCAAAAATGAAAATACAAAATACCAGCTAGGACAATACATTCGGAAACTATATTTTATAGGACTCTAATAACAAAAGGATAAAGAAAAAATTGGCGATTTACCAACTAAAGAACAAAAATCTAATCAAAAACTGGGCAAAAAAATTGAATGAATATTTCACCAAAATAGTACATTTACATGACCAACAAGCATATGAAACGATATAAGACATCGATAGCTATCAGAGAGATGTAAATCAAATACACAATGAGGTACCATTTCACTCCCACTAGATAGTTGACATTTTTAAAGTAAAAAATAACAAACCTTGATCAAATTGTGAAAAAATTGGAACCCTTGTCTATTGCTTATTTGGATGAAAAATCATATAGCCATTGTGAAAAATGGTATGGCAGTTCCTCAAAATGTTAAAACTAAAACTACCACATGACCAAGCAATTCCACAGCTAGAAATACACCCAAGGGACTGAAAAGCAATGATACAAACAGATGAGATAGATAGAGGTAGAGATAGATAGCTCCACATGTACATTGCACTACCATTCAGTAGATCCCCAATACAGAGACAAGCTAAATGCCCACTAACAAATGAATGAATGAACAAAACATGGCCTAGTAACCATTCAGAAGAGGAAATGAAATTTTGATACATGTTCCAACATGGATTGAGTTTAAATACATCATTCTGAGGGAAATAAGACTATCACAAAAGGATAGTTATTGTATACAAAATATACATTATCGGGGCTGAGCGCAGGACTGTGGCCCACTTGGTTGGAGGTTCAAATCCAGCAACAAGGCTAGACCTCCTACTCCCACCACCAGAAGGCAGTGATGCCCAAAAAACAAACAAACAAAAAAATATATATATATATATACACATTATTAAAAGGCAAGCATAAGCAAGTGTATAGAAGTCAAAGTTTGTTAACAATGACCAGAAGTGGTAAAGGGAGGGAAAGGAGGACATTATAGACATTGAGTTTGACCCTTAGGGGATAGAAAACTTTGCATAGAGTAAGCCATTGAGCATAATTGCTGTCAATAAATTGTACTCCTATAAAAATATGAAATGGGATTGGCTCCTGAGTTGAGGGCAAGGGTGGAGTCTGTTTCTGCCCAGGGCCATTTGGCTGGTTACATCATTGATATTATAAATTATCAGCTTAACATGCTTGAATTATTGAATTGTATGACATGCAGATGAAGTGCTAATGAAACTGTATAAAAATCATCAACTTAAAAATTAGCCTCCTATATTTAGTTGAAGATTTAGTTAACTCTCCCCTTACGTGATGGCCACAGCACTGGTCAGTGTCTCATTCTATTTTTCGTAGAATTCCTATGGTTTAAAGTGACTAGATGGCACTGAACAACAATGTGATAGCTTCAACTGTCTTTCCTTAGTGAAGTGTATGACATTAGCTGATATTGAAAGGTTCTCAAGCTCTATATTACTCCAGAATCAGATATTCCTCATCCTTGGTTTAGAACAGTGATTCTCAACCTTCATAATGCCATGCCGCTTTAATATAGTTCAACCATAAAATTATTTTCATTGCTACTTCATAGCTATAGTTTTGTTACTGCTATGAAGAGTAATGTAAATATCTGGTCTGCGGGATCTATTTTTGTTGTTACAGATTGAACAATTAAAGCATAGTGATTAATTACAAATCCAAAATATAATTATATATTGTGAATTTTTCTTTCTAATGACAAATAAATGAAATTTTGACTTGAAACAGTGTTAGCATGGGTAACAGTCTTTATGCCGGACACTCATACATGGGCATACCTCCATGTGGGTGGACCAGCCTGGAAATGGAAACAGGAAGGGGTTCTCAGTTCCTAAGACCATCAGAAATATGTGTTTTCCAGTGGTCTTAGGCAACCCCTGTGAAAGGGCCATTAAGCCCCCAAAGGGATCACGATCCACAGATGGAGAACTGCTGGTTTAGAAGTTTAGGATAATAGTTTCATTTGGGTATCACCATTAATTAGGCTAATAACATCTTTAGTGTTTCTGTTTTAGTTTGCTGTGTGGCACCTGGGGCCTCAAAGCTTGCAAGCAGTCATCCAGGACACAATCAATGGTCTCTGTTTCTCTAGAGAATTAGAGGAAGAAGGTCAATTAGGAATAGAAGGAGGATAGGAAACATGGTTGATTTCTTTCCTGAACAACTGATTTCTTGTCATGAGATCAGAACTGAGTGGTGCTTGATAACCATTACTGATCATGTCAAATAAAAGATTTAACAAGATTATAGAAGATTTTAAAAAGATTATAGAAGAATTCTGATCAAAAGGGGGCAAATCCAGAACATGATTTCAGATTCTCAAGAATCCCGGGCTGTCTAGACCTACAGAGACTGGATGACCTCCTAAACTTATTGCCCAGAGATAAACTTTCCACATTAAACCAGAGACATCCCCTGAGGTCCGCTGAAAACCAGACACTGATGTAGCTTCAGGAGGATGCCTGCAGTGAGCACTGTGCTCTTTGAACCACAAAATGGGGTCAAATTGAAATGAGCAACAGGAAAGAATAGAGAAGAAATTTGGGCCACAGGGAGCTTATGTTAATGGCAGAAGAGCAATCTGAAAAAGGGTCAGAATGGTTACATGACACCACTTGAAGAAGGTGATCAATGACACTGAATTGTACAAGTAAAAATTGTTGAATGAGTGTAGGTGCTGCTGTGTGTATTTTCTACAACAAAAAGTAGAATAAATGATATATATATATACATATATATATTAAGATAAGATTGCCCTTCAGGAAGAAAAGTAGGTTGAAACAGTCCCATACAACTACAGGAGCAATGCATTTCAGAGGCTATTGTAATGAACACCTGCATTCCTGCAAGATTTGTCAAAATCATGAGTGATGTATTTCCATGAAAATAGCTAGCAATGGATAAGTGGGACATTGGAGCTCCAAATAGCTTAAATTCTTTACCTACAAATAATTAGACCAAAGCAATTCATCAAAGAAAGACAGCAGCCGAGTCCCAGAAGCAAGTTTTTCGACAAAGGTAAAGATGGCTGATGATGTTAGAAAAGACCTTGGGGGAAGACCCTGCAGGATGGCTGCAAAGTAAGATTTGGTGGAAAAAACGCTCGCCTGAACTTGGCTCCACCTTGTTAGCCAAACATTGTCAAGATTTTTAAAGAGAACGTGCCTCTTCTCTGGTGTCTTGATATATCTGATTGCCTTTGCTGGAGACTTCCCTTTTTATCTCTCACAAAGAGAGCTCCCAGGTAGGTGGCCACTGTAGGAGAGAGCTGCTACTGTGACAAGGAAGATAAGCCTCATTTCCAGCTGGTTCCCTCCTGTCACTGCAGGCAGCCCTCTCTCCCTCTTTGCTCACTCTCTGTCTTTCTCAGGTCTGGCTTCCTGGTCCCCAGAGCTAACAACTAGGCCCAAAGGAAACCTGTCCCTGAGGGGCATTCTCAGAGGCTAGAGGCAGAGGTGGGGTGGGGCTGGGGATGGGGGTGTCTACCTGTGTGCTCCTGAGAACAGCTTTTCTCATATGTGTCCTATGATAGGTGGCAGTTCATTTCACATGTATAAGTCTAGAATTTAAAAAACTAGAACAAATTCACTGTGTATGTGTGTGTGCATTTAAACAAAAGTCTACATACTGTGGAGGGGAGACGGGAGAAAAGGAAACATTTTCACACTGTGGCATAAAATCCCACAGCTACCAGTAAGGCATTAGTTAACTCTGGCTGCAGGAGCCGCCCGGGGGCCACAAACTTTTAATCTATCCCATCACACCACAGTTTCTTGACCAAACACCTAAAGACTCATAAAATAAAAACAAACTCCATCTTTACCCTCGATTCATTTACCCTTGGTTGGCCTTCACACATCCATAGAGAGAGTGCCACACTTTGTAAGGTTCTGCATTTTGTCTGTCTCCTCTGGGCAGCCGGGAAGGTAACTTTCATCTGCTCTGGGTAGTGACGGGTACACTGTTCTCATGACTGAGCATGGAGTTTCATCCCCCGGGGCCTCCATCAGTCCCTGGAAATGGCAGGCACTTACAGAGGCATTAGCTCTCGGAAGGTCTCAAGAGTGCAGTGTAGAGAGGTAATGCATTCAGTGGCTTCTTGCTTGTCTCGAAGGAGAAATGTGCTTCCCTATATTTCCGCCGTACTTAGCACAATGCTATCAGCACTTAGGGTTCATCTCTTTCCCTTGCTGTGGAGCTCTTTTCCTTTGTCACTGCCATTAATAACTTTAGGATCCATTCATAAGAAAGTGTCCTACCATGTCAGGGACTACAATAAGAACAAATATGTAGCCATTTGATGATGTTGCCATGAAAGGGCTGTGTCGCTCATGTGATTCACATTTATTGCTGTACTAGTGAGTTCATGTACCCCTGACCTTGCCAGAACCAACAGGACAGCTGGCCACATGCAAGCGTGTCTGTAGTGACCGATCATCAAACATCTGCCGTCTGTCTCCCTGGGGACGTGCAGACTCTTTCTTCTAACTTATGGTCTCACTGCCCCCAGAACCTGGTGAAGTCGAGTTATTTTGCTGTCTCCCGGAACGCATGAGGCCATTACAACTGTATCTTAATGATGCCTTCCAAGGAAGCTGTCCATCATATCTTTCCCAGAATTCCCAGGGCATTTCTCAATACCTGTCACTGATGTCCATGGCAAGAGAGTACTCTTATGCAGTGGTAATACAGTCCACCATCTACAAAAGAATTCATCAAAAGCAATGCAAGCAAAAAGAAACCCATTGGGCTCTTTGTTCCCAGAGCTAGTAAGTATCCCCTTAGTTTAAACTTGAAGGCAAAGAACATAATTCACATTTTAGGTCAACCACGGTTTTCATTTTACATTTATATCCCAAAACATTGATAACTGCCTTGTTATAGCAGAAGCTGGTAAGATGGCATTGAAAAGAGCATGCAATACACTGAGGAAGGTAAACAGAGAGCGACAGAGAGAGACCAAAAATGATACAGACGTGACATCATCAATCTATTTTTATGGGGTTTTAATTGTATTTGATTATTATACACTTACATATTTATCTAGGGGGTTGTAGCACTATGTGAACATCTGCATTTTGTCTATTCTTTGTCAATACTCAGTGTAAGTAAGAGAAGCAATTCCCGACTTATCGAAAGACACACTTTATAAGAGCATCATTATCTTATGACTAGATCAGATTCTCCCTTGAGGGTAGGCACCCATTAATGTATCTACATACATCTATAAGAGAAATTATATCAATGTAAATATCCCAAACTCAACCCATTGCTCCATCAGTGTCCACTACACTGTGACTAAATGTGATGATAAATGTCCCTTGATTAAGAATCGCTCCATTAAAGATGCAGAAAGATGTGTGGATGAATGAATGAATGATAATATGTTTGCTTAAACATACTCTAGCCAGCAAAATAACTAGAAGAAATTTGATCTGCATACTTTTTATTATAATTGAAGCTGTGTGGTGGGAGTTCATAATACTATATTCTCTACTTTTGTGTATGCTTCATTTTGTAAATAAAAAACCTGTTAGTAAAACCTAAATCAAGGGTACCAGCAAGTTTCCCTCTCAATGGCTCTCTCAAAGTCAATTTGCAAACAGTGAAGCAATTCAAAAGGAATCAGGTCAAATGCTCTTCTGAGTAGAAAAAACCCTAACTAGTTTCCCCCGAGTTGATTCTTACACACAGTGACCCCTGGTGTGTGAGAGTGGAACTGCTAGATAGCGCACAGTTCGCTTTCCAAAGCAGATCCTCAGAACTTCCCACGCAGCTCCAGGTATGTTTGAAACATCAGTCTTTTTGTTAGTAACCCACCACATGGAAGCTTTCCTGTGGGAAAATACTGCCTGTTTATTTCCCTACTCCTTGCAAAGAGTCCATAATTGAGAAACCTCATACCTCAAAGAACTACTTCCCAAGCAAGCCGGAAGTAACACAACCAGAACTCCCCCTGACCTAGCCTACTTCACTGATCCGTGTCTCCAAAGCTCAGAATCAGAGCTCTGCATTATCAGTAAAACTGACATCAAAGATGAATGTGTTTAACACCCGGATGTCACCCCTCTACCCTCACCAATACCGCCAGCAACAAACAAAGCATTTTGCCTTCTTGCCCTCTCCACATTCTAGAAGAGTGTCTAGGAGAGTGGTGGGTGCATAGCTGACACTTACAAGATGGAAGCCACCTGGAAACCAGAAGACTGTGGAAAAATATAAAATTCCGCCATTCACATCTCATTTTTCTCCTTCAGATTAGATCTCCATTGAAATGGAAATGTGTAAAGGGGTCATCCAAAAGCTTGCAGACCTCAAAGAAATAAAAAGGGTACACAGAGAATGTGATAGGAAGAGAGCGGGGAATGGATCTGGCTGCTAACCCAACATGGTTGGTTCAGATCCATCCCGAGGTCCCTCAGAAGACAGACCTAACTGAACAACCAGCCATTGACAACGCTCTGTGTAGAGTCTCACTGTGGTGTCACCATACTGTAGAATTGGCTTGCACATCTGTGTGGGAGGTGACTTTGCAAAAATGCATGAGTTGGTGCCCCCCTTTTCAAAGACTTACTGATCACTATGGAGACATGAATGTGTACCGTTTTTCTTTCTTTTTTAATCAAATGTTTGGGTACAAAAGTGAGTGCAATATGAGCAAAACACAAAAGTTAATGCTCTAAAATAAAATTCTCAGTCAAAGCAAACCCGTAGGACAGTGTGGAACTGTCCCATAGAGTTTGCAAGGCAATAAACCTTTATGGAAGCCGACTGCCACTTCTGTCTCCCGATCAGTTACTGATGAGTTCAAACCACTAAACCTTTGGTTGGGAAACAAGGCCTTTAACTCCTAGAAGACAACGCTAAACGTTGACAGCTCTCAATGAACCAACAGAATTCCTTATCATGATTAGACCAGAGGCATGTTTAGGAATTTGGATGGTATACATAGTATGATTCATATCCTCGATGTAGCCAATAGTAATGACTATATATCACACTTCAATTGCGGGATCTCTCCAAGGACATCCATTCCAAATTACAATGCGTATACCTGGTTATTGCTGTTGTTGTTGTTGCTGCTGCTGCTGTTACAGTTGCTAGGAGATGTGACCTGTTTCCCAGCAACTCCACTCATAACAGATTGAAACACTGCCTCCTCCCATTCCATCCGCATGATCACTGACACTCTTGAGTTCATTGATGCTTTCCAACCTAGAGGACTCAGTTTTCATTGGGTGATGTAGGGGATTAGCTCACCGGGTCTTTCTTCCTTGTCTACCTTCAACCAGAAGCTCCACTAAAACCTGACCACCATGGGTCACCCTGTTAGTAGGTGGAATATCAGTGACATAGCTTCCAGCTTAGTAGCTGGTACCCAGCTACTTAGTACCCAGGTCATGACAAACTGACAGAAAGGTGACAGTATTCCTGATGGTCATAGCTCTCTACTCAGAAATCAGGAAGATCGAGGTTTTTCCGCTTTCTTACTGTGACCATTACAAACACAGCCCAGAGCTGTTTTGCATCCTGAAGAGCTTGGATGAACAGAAAGGCAATTGACTGTCTTTTAACTTTGCAGCTATTTAAAATAATTTATGTTTTCTGTTTTAGGTCGAAATAAGTAAAGATATTGACTGTGACCTGCGGCTGCTGAACTTGAGTTAGGAGCAGAGGAGCAGGATCAGGCCCTCCGCGGATCTGACACATCTCACTTCCTGTCCAGAGCAAGGACTGGGCCTCCCGCAGCGTCTCCACAAATCATGCAGCTCTCCGGACACAACTTATGTATGATTAGCATTGTCACTAGATGAGTTGTAGGTGCTTGGGTGGGTATTTTTTTAATCATTTTCTTCTTATTTGAATCCTTGTAAATTGTAAAAATTTAAAAAATCGTTATTAATTTTTTAACTATTTAACACAGGCATGCAAATTTTCAAAATGAAACATGTGACCCCCTTCTAGAGTCAAATCTAAGAGAAATGTTAGTATGCGCTGTGGAGAAGTTGCGTCCGCACTGCTGGCTGTTGCCTTTCTTCTAGACCTCACGATGTTTGTGTAAGCGGATATTGCCTGAGATCCTAGATATGAAGGCAGATATGTAGCCACGGAGAAGTGGGGTAGAAATGGGTTGGGCTGTCAGACTGAATGTGGGTCATTTTTTTCCAATGCCACAAAACAGAATATGAAATCGTCCTTTGTTCTTGACTCTCTGCAACCCAGAATAATATTATGGCATTCCCAACCTTCAGATTTATGCATGGTACCTTTTTCTTCCTGTGTTCAGAAAAAAAAAAGATACGTGGGTGGGAGGGAGAAGACAATGATTAGCAAACCTTTCCGCCGCGGATGGAATCTGAATGCCTCCTGAGTTCATATTTGCTGTTCTTGATCCTATTTCTGGCACTCGTGTCAAAGCAAAACATACAGGGTGTGGACTTGTGGGGCAGAAAGCACCATCATGACTCTGCAGTCAGAGATTTTGCTCTTAAGATACTCAAACAGAGCATGAAAATAATGTGAAGTTCTCAATAAGTACTTCTAAAGAAGGTGTTTATAATTGTCACATCAACTTTTCTTCTTCTCCTACTGCTTCCCAGTAACTAAGAAAATAAGGGAAATAATCCTCTGTGGGGAAAAAAACTGACTGTGTAGAAAATATGACGTCATTTTCTGGCAGCATCCCCTTCCCATCCCACCCCCAATCATGTATCTCTCCATAACCGATTTCCTTGTGAAAGTAAGTTTTGCGCACTTTGGATAGCAACTACAGCGAAACCTCCTATAGACCATGAAATTGTGCACGTGCTTTCCCCTTAGTCCTGAGGCCCGCAAGTTGTCCCATGAATCTCTAAGTGGAAAGTCACCACCTAAAATGATAGGCAAAACAGATAGACATATACTTGTAGAGGTCTGTATTCTTTATTTAGTCCAGAGAGTTCATCCGTCTCTATTAAGGAACAAAATCGGTCCTGTGGACTCCCAGATCATCCATTCTGGCTTTGCTGGCAGCCTCTTTTAATCAGGAGCATTCCTACGTGGTACAATTGAGTACGCGCGAGGTTACTCTCCCAGAGTTGGGCTGTTAGCGTCTACCCAGACTCTGAGAGAAAGATCTGGCAATTGACTTCCCCCAGTGGGTCACTGCAAACCCTCGGATGCACACTTCTGTTCCGACACTCCTGGAAGGGCCTTGAACTAGAGTCAACTCGATAGCCACTGGCTTCTTAATTTGTTCGTTTCCTTGTGTATTTTTGTTTGCTTGTGCTTCCTGCTCCTCATATTCCTTGCGTCATCTCGCATGCCACAGAGTACATATCACTTGTGCCCTTCTGAATCAACCCAATTGCACAATGTAAAGGAGCCAGCAAGGTGTGGAGTGCCTCAAATCCAAGCTGCCCACGGGTCCGGTAGTTCAATCCTAAGCAACTTAGTAGACGTGTGGAAGTGTCCTGCCTTTGTACAAAGAGCCAACAAACTGGACTTCCTTCACGGTGGACTTGCACAGTGTTTCACATTCCAGGACTGCAAATTTCCCTCGCCTCTACCCGTGGAATGATACTATCGACCTCACAGGTGGGTTGAGGAGTAAATACAAAGTGAAACTGTGCTGTAACCTGCCAACCGTTCCTCAGGGGGCAGAGGCGGGGATTACTGGCTGCTTACAGCACAGCGGGGAAGTCTTGCCTGAAGGACTTGCGGTCCACCCAAGCGCTGGGACAGGCTGATGGGAGCAATACATCTTCTGTCTTCTAAAAAGCAGTTTGCGGAAAGTTTCCCAACTTTAAAAGATTTAAAATAGGCCAATGAAATAAATGATTCTTTTCCATTGGAAAATAAAACTTATTCTCAAACTTAAAAGTGAATGCATATTCTTAGGGGGAAAATCTAATAAAGCTTTAAAAACATAGAAAAATACTAAGACAAAAGAATAGAATGGACATTGCAAATGGTCATCACTTTGTATCTCCTCTTCATGCAAATCCGTACTTCCGGCTGGCTAGCATGCATGACAGCCTTAGATCTTTTCATCCTGCAGAGAAGGTCGAGTTGGGAGAGACATAACATGAGTGACGTTTCTGTGAAGACTCAACAGAGACAGCTCTTTACTATGGAACCTGGCCCGTACTTTTAATTGCTCTTTATTAAACAAGGGAGTTATTTCAAAACATAGACTTTTTTAGGACAGGTAGCTGGGTTTAGAAGCTTCATACATAACTATATTCGTCACTAAGAATTTAACTAGCAGCTTGAGAAAAGTCTTTGAAAGCCTTTTAGAAATTAGAAATAGCGGCGTTAAAACCATTTTAATCCCCAATCTCAGTCATCCAACAGAGTTGTGGTGGAGTTCTGAAAAATGGCAGGGAGTTCAGTTGTTGTTTTCCGTTCTTGGTTTCTGGGAGCCACCCTGCCCTGTGCTTCATCTACCACTGCTTTCTAAAAGGACCTGTTCACTCTCCGAAGATGACCTTAGTTTTCCCATGTTCCAGTGTGTGTCTGGTCAGAGGACGGGAAAGTAAACACATCTCTGAACTCATACGCATTTGCCCCCTCAGAGATATTGTAGCTCCACACCCAAGTGCCCTCCTCAAGATGGCTCTGGTACGCTGACTAGAGAGGTGCTTGCAGTCTGGGAAAAGGGGAAGTGGATCTGCAGGGCCACCGCTTTGTGCTCTGTGACCCACTAGGGTTTGTCAACCTTGTCCAAGCCTTCCCCAGGCCACGCCTTCTACTTACCCAAAGGATTCATCCATTTTGAAATGATTTGCATTGATACTGTTTGCAGCCCAAAAAAACAAAACAAAACAAAAAAATGCCAGAATGTTTTTGAGTTTACCTTTTATTTATTTCCACTTCCAGTCATTTTCCAAGGCCATAATAATTGAAGGCGGCAAGGATCAAAACAGTGATAAGATAGTAAAAAGTAATCATAAAAGTGATAGACTAGTAAATGACCGTGGGCCTATATTTTCATAGGATTTGGAAGGCTTACCTCAAAAAAAAAAAAAACCTGAAAGCAACTCAGATTTTTGCCTACTATCTCTTAAATAAAAATTCTAAAGTAATGCGCCCTCCAATATCTTTGCCTTCCAGCTGCCATCTGACAAAGTTTCACGCTAGGCTATTAACTGAAACCGTGGACATTTGAGACACCTCAGCTTAAAGGGCAGGTGAACTGTTCTTCTGTCATTGAAAATTCCATGGTATTCTGGCATGTATGGGTCACAGTGAGATTGAATCCAGTTGACAGCAACTAGAAAAGTTGTGAAGCCAAAGCACAGGTCCATACTACTCCCTATCTAGGAAATTTTTCTCATTTGTTTGGGGGAGAAAACCCCCCCAAAAGACTTGACATCCTTCCCTTGAAAAATGTTGAGTTCTTTTGTTTTAGCATCAGGAAGAAAGTGAGCTTTGGTATTTTCAATGGACGTAAATAAATGAGGGAGGAGGCCAGTTTCAAGAGGCTAGATCTGAAATAATATGGAACGGCTGGCATCTGTCTCACTCAATGAAGGGGATACTTTTGGGTGAGAGGAATTTGTCTTCATTAGAACCAACTGCAACAGAGTTGCAGAGCTGAGGGAAAGCATCATGATACTTTGCTTAAATTGAGAAGGAAATAAAAAACACAATTGCTCTTCTCAATCTTTGCAAATTAGAACTGAATCTTGCCAAGAATAAACAGATCTTCATTTTATGCTTAATTTAAAAATATAGCACACTAGAAACACAGACACGAGACATAGTGAACATTCTGGCTTATTATTTTTTAAAGGAAATGTTCTCCTGTCATTTCTAACTTACTTTAGTATGTCACTAAGAGAAGTTGTTATTTAATTAGAATGCAAGTGTTCTAAGTTGACATTTTAACCCAAATTAATATCTTTCTTTAAGTGGTAGGTGAACCAAGTAGGAAGAAGACAAACACTTGATCATCTTTTTAGATTAACAGACCTTGAACTTTTGTTTCTTTTGCCTCCTCCTTTTAGACTTGTCTATGCCTTTCAACAGAGTCCTGGTAGTGTAGTAGATATGTGTTGGGCTGCCAACCACCTGGTGAGCAATTTGAAACCACCAGCTGCTCTGCAAAAGAGAGACAGTGCTTCTCCTCCCTTAAAGAGTTACAGTCTCAGAAATCCACCGGGGAGTTCTACCCTGTCCCATCAGGTCTCTGAGAGTCGGCCCCGAGTCCCATGTAATGGCAGTTCTGGGCTGTTTACACTTGATTGAAAGTCTCCTGACATGTTTAAGAAATATTCTCGGGCTGAGCGCCAGTGTCATAGTGGTTGTGCGCGGGACTGCGGCCCACTGGGACGGAGGTTCAATTCCAGCAGAGGGGCTGGGCCTCCTACTGCCACCACCGGAGAGCAGTGATGGCAACAAAAAAAAGAAAAAAGAAATATTCTCAGAGATCTGTGAAAAGTTGACCCACAATTTAAGGATGACCTGTCCAAAAGAAACCTGAACAAGAAAATTACTGTTTGTGTAAGTGCATGGTATGCAATGTAAAGGAGGGGAAACATGTTTTAATTATGAAAATTGTGTTTTCATTAATACACAATTATCTAAAAATAACCGCCTTCAAAAGAGTCAGCATTTGGGGGGGGGGGTGTCTCTTCTTTTCTCCTACTCAGCTTAATTTCTTAACTGACAACTTAAAAAGAATTTGAAAGAGCACTCTGGGAAGGTACAGAAATTGCAAATCCTGATATTTGTTGACTAATTTGGTATCAAGTAAAAGGCAATCCTTTCTTTTAACTTCAAAGCACGTAAAAAGCAAGCGTTGTGTGTTTTGTATTAAATCTTCTAAGAAGTTAATGCAGTTTTCATTTGGATACAAGAAGGAATGGAATGGAATGAATTCAGAGAAGGGAAGTAGTAGAGAGAAAAGAGGGAGGAAAAATTAAGGTGGGTTAGAAAAAAGAAAGAAACAAGATGGGGGACTAAAAGAAATAAGAAATAATCCAAAATTGAAAGTTTACTTAATTTGAATTTGGACAGCCAATCCTTAACTTTTCAGGTTTTTAATTTTTTATTTACAAAATGAAAGTATTGGATAATTTTCCATTTATTACATAATTTTCCTTTCCTCATCTGAAATGCTAAGATTTTCAAAATAATTTGCTAAAGCCAATAATCTTCAGATTATTATCTTAAATAAACTTTTTTATAATTGGTCTCATAATTTCCCAATAGTTTTTCTCATATAGCTTACTTTAACAAGCCAGCTTCTCAATCCTTTTTAGTGAGGATTATGTTTACTGAAAATGACAATTTAAAAGAAAAAGAAAAAAATGTGACAGAGGTTTGCTAAAACAGAGGTTTTATTCTGTTTATGTTTGAGGACCGTGGGGACTGTCAGTCAAGAACTAGACTTGGGTTTGCCAGGGACTGAGACTTGAGTTCATTCTATACTGTTTTTATTTTTTTATATTTTTGTGACTGTCATTCTTAAGACTATGACATGTCTTAAAAGATGGCCTAAATTCTAGCCATTGCTTTTGCGTTTTAGCCATGAAGAAGGAAGAGATGGCCAAGAAGGGCACTTCCTTCTTCCCAGCACATGTCCAAGAAATTTCACTATGATGGAATCTCCAAAAGTACCTGGAATAATGAACATGAAAGATAATGGGGGTCTTTTTGAGGAAATTTTTGAAGCTTCTTTCCCTTTCATTTCTGCCCACTTCCATCCCATTGGTGAAAACATGGGTCCCCCAAAACATAGCTAAAAATAAATTTAGGAATTGTTCTCTTTATTCTGTGTGACTTCCAACCCATCAAAAAATGAAGGGCTTTGCTGCTGAATAAGAAGGGGGGTAATGCTCATTGAGTGGCAGCATAGTTCCATCTATTGGCATGATTTCCTAGAATGTTTTTAATGACTTTATAATAAGTAGAAAATGTATATCTTCTTCAGTACTGGGAGAACATTAGTCATCGATTCTGTGAAATTAGAATGTCTGCCTTGTTTTCTGATCCAGTCTTTGTGGTTACAAGGTGTGCGAAGTGTGTATTGGGGGTGGGGGGTGGGGTGGCATGAAAAGACTGTGGGGTCAGGTCCTTCTGCATTTTTCATGATTCTGCAAAATATACCCCAGTTCTTTTCCTTGGAGTCTAACATACAAGAGCCAAACTTTCAGTCCTCATTATCTTGTTACAAAAAAAAATAATTATTCTATGATCATAACACTTTTACTATCTTATTTTAACAGAAACTTCTCCTTAAACTTAATTGTTGTGGCAATGCTAATGGACATCAATTCTTTGGAAAATGGGGAAGAATAGATAAGGGAATATAAGACAGACCTTTCTTCTATTATTTCTTCTCAGTAAACATTCAGATTCAGTAAAAGTGCTTTCTGCTATATTTCTCCTAGAACACAATGGCCTGAGTGGAATAAGTGTTTTTAACTACTTGATAATCTCTTTCTTTTGGGAAAACTACAGCAGAAGAAAACCATAAAATTATATTCTATTGCTTCCATTCCAGTTGGAGTGTTTGTGTGTTATGTGTATATGTGTGTAAAAGAAAGATTACATTTCTCCAACTTTACTATTTATTAAATAACATCCCATAAAGTTATTTCTTTCACTGAAAAATATTGGCTTTGTTCTTGTATTTTGTACCTGCAAATCTGACAGCTATCTTAGGTCTGTTCAACAAGCTGGATTGACATACTTGTGTTATACAAACACCTCTACATATTAATTCTATACTTGAGCACATGGTTAAGATGTACTATAGAAGCATTAGACTATTTTAGGGGTACAGGGTAAAAGAAATGAGAAGTCTAGTGCACTGTGCCCTTCACCCCTGCCAGACAAAATATTAGCACTGAAAATAACCTCCACAGGTCCATTTGCTCAGGTGAAAAATGAAGAGACAGGGGCTGGCAGTTGTGGGGTCTTGTCTTCTGTCCCGTTAGGGCTGTCTTGTGAATATTTGGCCCATCTTTCTTTCCTCTACATTTTGTGACTGTCAGCTTCTGCTGGTCCCCACTGAGGCAGGCCTTTGCCCAGCACTTGCAGCTTGATGTCCTTTTTACCTGGGCTCTTTCAGCACTTGTCGTGGAGCCTGACCGCAGTGCCAGGGAGACACCTGCTGTTTGGCTTGCTCCTTCTCATAGTCTTCTCATTGCTTAAGTCGAAGCATTACATTTCCCTTCCTTTGAGCTTTCTTCTTGCCATTTTGTATTCCCAAGGCCTGTAAGAAATTCCAGGCTTCATAAAAGTATCCTTCCAAAGCAAAGATAGATGAGTTCAATCCTTGCAACTTTTTCTCCTGTTAAAACCTAATGGGTTTTCCCTAATCAACATGGAGTTTCTTTTAAACTTTACGTTGTTAGTTTCTTTTTAAAGTCTTAGTTCCTGCAGAAGGTGCCTCGAGGGTGCTCTTGGGTAAGTACTGGAGTGCTAATCACAAAGTCAGTGGTTCAAAACTATCAGCTTCTTCTTGGGAGAAGCTCCAGCTTCAGCTGCTCCAGCTGAGAGTCATAGCTTCAGAAACCCGAGCTAGGTTCAATATGAGCAGGAACAGACTTAATGACCAGTTGTCATTGGCTTGCTGAGGAAGTGAGGCTGTAAATAACTACTGGAAGCCAATTTTTAACCATCTCATCTAGTATCATTTCTTCCAAACCTCTTTTTTCCAAAGGGGATATCCCACTTCCTCTCTTGCTTCGTAAAGCTAAAGGAGCATTGTGAAGTGCGATATTTTAGACTAATTTTCTAGAATTGCTTATCTGTCAGAAGCCAATAACCTAATCCTTGTAACTATTTTGAGACATCTTGATAATAATACAAATTCATATTATAAGGGTCAGTGTTAATAAATTTTCTGATTTCTTGAGCCGAGCTTGTTTTGTGTTGGGCAGAATTCTTTTCACTCTGCCTAGAGTTATCATTATAATAAGTGGCCATTGTGTAAGTCTGGATAGTATCCTAGAGAAGCAAATTCATAAACACCCATATAGGTATAAGAAGGAGCTTTATATACAAGAGCAACTGAATATTGAGAAAAACATCTCAGCCCAGTTCAGCTTGAGTCTATAAGTCTGATATTAGTCCATCTTTCTGATACCAATCTATAAATTCCTCTTCAGACTCATGAAATACATGCAGTGACACTGAATGCAGGAAGACCACAGGCCAGTGGGTAAAAAGTCTTGTGGTTCCAGTGATGGTGGAAACATCTTAGCTCTGGCATGGGTCTCCACATGGCTCCTCAGCTCCAGGGCTCTGGCTTTCATGAGCTTCTCTCCACATGTCTTCTCAATAAGAATGTCTTGCTGAGAGTGAGTGTATGTCCCACCTCCAATGAGTTATTTAGCTCCTTGGTGCCTCCAAGTGAGGTCACCAAGCTGCAACCTGATTGGCAGGCTGAACTCCACCCTTCCACTCTTCAATCTCAAAATGACAACAGATTATGTAATTATCACAGTCATATTTAAATTCACTCAACCGATATCTATAAATATTTGTTTAGGTTCTTTTGTAACTTTTCTTTTTGTCATGCCTTAAAACCAGCAAATGTATTTCACGCACCTTTTTAGGGAAAATAGAATGCATAGAGCAGACAGGGGAATGGACATCTTTAGGGAAGGTAATTCGAGACAATTTATGTGACAACCTTAAGTGGTTTCTGTGGAACACGTGAAATGCATTAATTCCATCTTGTTCAATGTGGTGGATTTTTAAAATCAGTTTATTGGCTTTGATCTTTCTTTTCTTGAACTTTTGAAACATAACTGAGAAAGACCACTGAATCTAGAACTTGGGTATCTACCATTGACACATAAAATAATTCTGATTGGCTCGCCATTGAGAGAGCCTCTGTACATTGGTCCTTCATCTCGAATGCGCCATAAAGACTTTGCTCCAGAAGCTCTGAACTCAGTCACTTTGATCTCATTAATCTTTGTCGAGAAGGGAATTCAAGTGCAAACTTCAGGTAAAGTTTGAAAAGATGAACTCCTGGGCCTAGTTTTTTCTTTCCTCGGGTGCTTCAGAATCCATGCCCGTCTACCTTCCTTGATTGTATTCTTCCTGAGCACGACATATATGCATCTATAAATATAGGACCACATGATAGTCACAAACTCTTAAGAAACTCATGAGTTTTCATTAAAGTTTTCCTGCAAATATAAGATGTCATAGTATAGATGATAGCAGCCCAGAGTATTATTAACATTCATGATAATTATAAGAACCTGTCTCCTTTCCTCTCAAAGGCATAGCTACTCTATTTCCCTACTCTGTATAATTCAAATGAAATTTGGATGTTAACACTTCAGAATACTTTGTAAGTCCTCAGGGGAAAATCTGAAGGGGAAAGTATTAATATCTACATCACTTCCTGAAGCAAAGTGTTTGACAAAGTAAGAAAGCTATTCTCATCTTGGGGTAGAAATGGAGAGGTGGAAAATCCCTCTGAGATCTTCCCATCTGAAGACATTAATGAATTTCTTCCATTTTAGGTAAAAAAAGAAGACAAAAAGAAAAAAAATACATGTATTCTTAGTTGTGCCAACTTTTCATTTTTTGAGGTCTCCTATATAGGATAAGAACTCTGTTAACTGGCAACCTTATTAAGCAACAAAGGAGCTAAGAACCAAGAAACCAACAAAAATATATCTCTAACAGTCCAATAGGTTTTGTAGAACCCGTGTCTGAAATTTCTGAGCTTTGTTCCTAAGGAAGCCCTTTATTTAAATTCAACTTACAGTTAATGTTTTCATGTGTGTAAGGGGCATAATGAAAGGGTTGTTAAGCACCTGTAGGGCTAAAAGCAAAACCAAATCCCACTGTTATTGAGTCAATTCAGACTCACGGCAACCCTGGAGGAGAGATTAGAACGACTCCCCAGAGGCTGTCAATCCACAGGGAAGCAAAAGGCCTCCACCGTTTCCCATTGAGCTGCCAGTGGGGTGGAACTGTGGATCTTTCAGATAACACCCCAATGCACAGCAAGTTAAGGCCACTAGGGCTCCTGTCTATCAAATTAAAAACAGAAAACTAGAAAGTCGGACAGGACTTAAAGCAGCAGAAATATTGGAAGTAATGAAACATAGGAAACATAGGAAAAAATGGAATTAAAAGACACTTTTTCTTTGTACTATAGCTAGCTAAAAGAACAGAGATGGAAACCAAATACAAAAAGCTTAACCACAGTCATTTGGACCAGTTCAGAACAGAAAGTAATTACTTAGCATAGCCTACAGGTAACCTTGGCTGCTTGATGTTGTGATGAATCCAGGAACAGGTATTCTTACTCAAGAGTCTGTCCTTTCCTTAATCCCGAAATTTTTGTGATTCTTTACGTGTACTCACCTAAGATCCTTCATGATCGTAGAAGCCCTTATGGCATGTTGGATGTCAGACGACAAACCACGAAGCTAGTACTCGGAAGAAGGGTGAGAGTCTAACGACTCACCGCCCCAGAAACACTACACAGGGTCTCTGCGAGAGAAAACTGACTCCGCGACATGGGCTTGATTTAACTTTTACTGGTATCTGGCAAAAAATGGCATGTGTAACCATATCAATTTTCACCATCTATCACATCTGGAGCCGCGGGGCTGCAGTGCTGACAGGTTGGGTTATGATCTGTAGGGTCGGCAGTTGTAAACCATCGGCAGCCCCTGCGAGAAAGACTGCGCTTTCTACTCCCCTACGTAAACAGTTACAGTCTTAGAAATCCACGGGGTCCCCATGACTCAGAACTGACTCAAGGGCAGTGAGAGAGGGAGAGAGAGTTTCGGGAACAGCCTTTAAATGTGGCATTTCTGTGCTGGGGTTAGAGAACGTGCTATACCATTTGCCATGGCATTTTTAGTGAGTATGGGCTTGACATCATAAGATGAAGGTGAACTAAAATAAAGAGACTTGGGAATTTTAAAAGGTCAAGTACCAGGATTAAGGAGGACATATTCTTGAACATTCTGAATCAGAAGGAACAGAGAAACTCGGTTTCTGGCCAAACACACACACACACACACACACACACACACACACACACACATACACACATTTATATATGTAAGTAGAGATTTAAGATTCACTTAAACTATGAAACTATGAACAAGTACATCTGTTCTTTGGAATTTTTCCCTCCTATAAAACTTACTGCTACTGATTTTCAACTAAGTGTTTCTTCCTGTGGGGTGGTCCTCAATTTTGTTTGGGTGTGCTATTTTTCCAATGCAAAGGTATCAAGGTTTCAAAACTGGGGAGTGTTTGGCAGAAAGTGTTTTTGCAGGGTGCAGCTTTCTATTTGCCCTGGAATCCAGCTCTTCTCAGCATTCTGTTAACGTTACCCAGAGACTCTTACTTCCCATCACATTCTTTCCCTGGAAGCCCCCTGAAAAAGAAAATCATACTACGCTGGTGGTTGTTATTGTTCCTAATTGCTACCAAGTTGGCTCTGATTCGAGGCTGAAAATATGACCAAAAAGAAACTCTGCCTTGACCGACACCATTTTCACTGTTGTCGGTATGTTCGGGACCATGGTGGGGGATTAGGAGTCTCATCTTCCAGTAATACACTGGGTATGATTTTGTAGGGTTCTCAGAGGCTCAAAATAAATAGTCCTTTCTTCCTCAAACGTCTTTGTCTACAAGCTCTGCTGAACTGTATTCATCATGGGTGACTCAGCTGGTATTGGACTCACCAGGGATGTAGCCCCTAGTGTCATAGCAACAAGTAAGCCACCACAGTACAGCAGATTGACAGGCAGGTGTGTGGGTAGGGGCAGCTTGTTTTGAACTGGATCATGTTCTTCCTTCCCCATTCAAGAGGAAGTCTAAGCTGCCCTTTCCTGTGTTAAATGCATAACACTGTGAAAATGCTACTTATCAGGAAGTTCACTGCAGGGACTTCCCGTCTATGTAACCAGCTACATGAGTGAAGCAGGATTGGATGACCATGTGCTCATATCCACTGATTGCAAGTCATGCCTGAACCACTACTGTGAGTCAGATGTTGTGCAAGCATGGAGATGTAAAATGAAATTATAAGAGGATGTCCGGCCACAGACATTGGCCTTCCAGCTGTGGGGATGTGTACTAACATGTAAGTCCCTAAATAAATGCCTGCTCATGCTCTGTACATGTCAGGACCAAATGAGCGAAATCAAAGCTTCCCTTCCTCTGCAATCTGAGCTACAGCAAGCCCACGATGAAAGCCTCCTTTCACAACCTCACTATGTTGCCCTATAACTAGGGAGTGCCATATAGCTGGTGGGGGGGGGGGAGGTAAAACATCAAATAACCACATCTTGTTTCTTGAGACATTTTATAGCAGAAATTCTAGAAGTTTTCAAAATGTCCCAGGAGCTACTTTTCCCTTTCAACGTCTGGAAGTGTCACCTATTAAGGTCTCACTAGGCCATGCCTGACCCTGTTCACTTGGACAGTGGGGTGTCAATTGGATTTGTATGAGGGGCACATCCACAAAATGGGTCACTGATTACTTGAGACCTGATTAGCAGATTCCAGAACTGCCATCACAAAGCAAAGGAGTGCTGTGGTGTAGCGAGTTCTGCACTGAACTACTAACCGTAAAGATAGCAGTTTGAAACCACCCGCTGATCCAGGGGAGAAAGACTGCACCTCTTAGAAAGAAGGACAGTTTCAGAAAGAGACGGAGGCAAACCTACTCTATTTTATCGAGTCAGTATGAGTCAGAATTGACTTCATGGTAGTGAGACAACTGTGTTTGGGTGGTTTGGCTCATGCCAAGCAAACCAAAACAAATTCAACAGAACTCGGAGTCCGTATTAAAGATAACAAAACCACAGCTTTTAACGATTAAAGGCAATCATGGCCAGTAATTGTTTCAATGATCCCAATAAACATGGTCTTGAATAGATCTTTCAAAAGCTCTAAGTAGCCTCCTCTGATGACTCCATGTCCAAATAAAACACACAACAGACAAATAAAAGTAATGGGGCTCATGGAAGGAGCAAAAGCCATGCTCTCTGCAGTCCCCATGCAATTCTGGTATCATTACAGAGACCAATCAACACGTCATTGTTTAGTATGGTATATGACAAACGGGACATTGATAATGTTCTTATCCTCAAAAACACAATAGCAGCATTTACATAGTGAGAATGACTCTCAACTTCTTTCGTTCCTGTAACCCAGGAAAAGACAGTGTGTGCTCACATTTGTAAGGCCAACTATGCCATCTTATGGAAACTGTTAGAAGTACCTATGTAATTTCATTGTATTTAAAAGGCATGTATATGTTGGTGAGAGCATAGAAATCATGGTACTGCTGGACTGTTTCTCCATGTTCTTACCTGGAATGCTTTTGCCAACACAAGTCATTAAAAAAAACTTTTGACTCTTGAGCAACTCTTTCTTTTTTACTTAACAATCAAAGTATGTCTGACCTTGGCATTGGAGCTCAGTGTAAAAATTTTGATGATATTTTCTACCAATATGAATTTGTACTTGTCCATAACATTCTGTAGTGACTTCACTGTGTACTAATAAATTCCTTTTTCTATCAATTTTAGAACTACCAGATATCCATTACTTGAAAAAAGTTGGATCCAGTTAGGCGCTATCTTATATGAAAGTGGTAATTTTTTGTTATATAAAGCAGTAATCGGACTTGTTTGCACAATTACTATTTATACTTTTGTGTGTATAAAACCTCTATGTTATACTCACATTCTAAAATGACCCAAATGTGCTAATTTATAGAATTCTCCAGCATTTTTTAAGGTCTGTATGAAACCTCTGATTCTGGGTAAATTTGCATTCAGCTAGCAGTAATGGACTGTTCTTTTTAATTATGGATAAAAAACGTACATTGAAGTTGATGATGACTACTGTTTTTAATGAATTTCTCCATTATATGTATTTATTATAGAAAACATGTTAAATACATGCAACCTCAATGTTCCCATACTCTTCAGACTTTAGATCACCCACTATTTCATAGACACATAAAGGTTGCACCTTTATAAAGAGACTATAAGGAGAGCATCCCCTCCCCCCAGGGTTTCTAGCCCTTCTCAGGGAGAGCATGTGTGTTAGTCCGGGTAGACTGGAGAAACAAATTCATAGACACACATATGAATATAAGGGAAAACTTTATATACAAGAAGAATGGAACATTGAGAAAGCATCCCAATCCAGTCCAGTCCAAAGTCATAAGTCCAATATTAGTGCATATGTTCAATACTAGTCTATAATGTCTCCCTCCAACTCACGAAGCATGTGCAATTGAAGCATCCTGGCACTGGCAGGGGCCTCCTCATGGCTCCTTGCTTCCAGGGATCAGGGTCCATCAACAGCATCCAGTGGTGGTAGAAGCAACTCTGCACTGGCAGAGTTCTCCCCATGACTTCTTCAGCTTCAGAGGTCTGGTTCCATCAGGGTAAGGACATGTGGTTCCTCCTCCAGCTCCTCCAGTTCCTTGAACACTGTCACCTTGTCTTGTCAGTAGTTTGTTGTCTCAGAAACTGACTCTCAGAGGCTGAGAGAGAAGTTTCTCTTCTCCAATTGGGGAATACTGCGAGACTTCCTAGAAGTCTCAGGAGAAAGCCATGCCCACACAGAAGCTTCATTGACTACTCAATGGTTTTCTCCAGGTTAACAGCCTAGACTCCACCCTTACATTGCAATCATGAAATTGACATAGGTACATGACCGCCACAGCGTGACTGTTCCTCAGATCCACACAGTTTGTCCTCAGTCATTGCAGTCAGCAGGTTAACCATTCTGCCAAAGATTCTTGACTTTCTTACCACTGTCACTCCTCACTGTCTCTTCTCAAAGCATGCACTTGGAATCCCTTTAATTTCTTGTAGAACAGTGGTTTACCTGGTATGACTATACGAGTCATGGTCTTTGTAAAGCCCATTAAATGACTGGGGGTGGGGGAAGGGTGTCATTCCTATTGAGTGTGTTTTCTCTTTTCTTGGTGGAACTGAGTAAGAGAAGATAGGAAAAGATATTGATGGGATTAAATAATTCAATTGTGAGATGTTGTTTTCATGGTTAACTGTGATAGTAAAAACTTGGAATGATAACACAGATATTGATCAAGTGTGTTGCTCCATTGGGTATAAAATGAACCACTTCAGAATCAGAAAAAGGGGATTCTTGTGACCATGAAGAAAGAAGAGCCAAGAAAGATGTGTGTCCTTGATCCTCCAAGATACCTGCACAATGGACTTCCTCAAAAGAAGGAATTAAAAGGCTGTGATGTGACACAATTGAGAGGCAAAGGAACAGCAACAGCAGAACCGATTGTCAGCTCATAAGGCAGAAACAGCACGTTCTGATTGGAGACCTGCTTATGGAGTGGAATGCCTACAGCAGGGGTTCTCAAACTTTTAAAACAGGGGGCCTATTTACTGCCTCTTAGATCATTGGGGGGCCGGACTATAGTTTAAAAAAAAAAAACTATGAACAAATTCACTGTATGTCAGGGATGAGTCTGCTGCTAACCAGGACAGCAGTGGCAGCAAAAACACCTGGCAGGCCGGATAAATGTCCTTGGTGGGTCGCATGGGACCCCTGGGTCATAGTTTGAAGACCCATGGTCTATAGGCATCTAATCTGGAGAGAAAGGTTAAGCACTGTCTGACTGAGGCTTGTGGTGGAGTGAATGACCTTCGGGCATTTATGGACAGTGTTAAAAACATCTTTGTAACATTGCCTTAACTGGATATTAGACCAAGAGGCATTTCTGGAAAGAAGCTGACTTACGTCTTCAGCATTTCTAATCCCAAATTGCTTAACATATTCACTTCCATAATAAAACCTATAAAATTGAGTACTTCCAAAGTTCTCTGTGGCTTTGTTAGTCCAGGTAGACTGGAAGGAATTCATAAACACACAAATGGATATAAGGGAAAGGCTTCTATACAAGAAGAATGGAACATTGAGAAAGCATTCCAACCCAGTCCAGTCCATAGTTACAAGTCTGATATTAGCCCATATGTCCAATACCAGTCTATGAAATCTCCTTCTGACTCACAAAGCATGTGCAGTAGAGGCATCCTGGTGCTGGCAGGGGTCTCCCCATGGCTTTTCATTTCCAGGGTCAGGGTCCAGCAGTATCCATTGGTGGTGGGAGCATCTCAGTACCGACAGGGATCTCTCTGTGGCTTCTCTGGCCCCAGAGGTATGGTTCCGTCAGGGCAAGCTCATGTGACTTCTCCTCCAGCTTCTCCATTCTCCAGGAATCAGGATTGATCAGTACTTGTCTTGTCAGCAGGTCATCGTCTCGGAGACTGACTCCCAGAGACTGAAAGTCAAGTCCCTCTTCTCCAATTGGACAATACCATGAGACTTCCCAGAATGCTCTGGAGAAAGCCATGGCCACACAGAGGTCTCTTTGGCTATTCATTGGCTATCTCCAGATTAACAGCCTAGACTCCACCCCTACATCTGAAACATGAAATTGACATGATGAATACATAATTGCCATAGTAGCTATTGCAATGGACTGTTGAATCTAGCAGGGGAGTAGAGAGTGCTCTGGGAAGAACAGTAGGTGTCAGATTTGAAAAAGAAGATTGAGAATGGGAGGTATATCTGATCGCAGCCTCCTAGAAGTTGGCCTTGAACTGATGTTGACTCTCCTTTCCTCTTATGAAGTCAAAGAAGGTCAGACACTGCTTCCATGGCATTCTTACATTCTTAACAAAAATGAAATACATGGTGATAACTAATAACTTTCACCCAGGTTTGATGGCGCATAAGAAATTGCCTTCAAGAGAAAGAGAATTTTAGAAGCAGTCCTAGAGCAGAATACACAATCAAGGAATGAATTGCACAATTACTTGGACTTGCTTTATTAAATTGCTAGTGAATATTTTCACTTTTTTTCATCTATCGAAGTTTCTGCTTCTAGGATGACTGACATCCATCTCTCTCCCAACCCTATACTACCTTCCTATAGAATCAAAGTATATATTAAAATTTGTGGTCCCTGATAAGGACAAAGTATCCAGTAAATTTATTTACTAATCTTTAGTAACACTAGAATGAAAGTGATCCAAAATTGATTGTGGTAATGGTTGTACAACTCTTCTAGATATGGTTGCACTATTAAACTATGTGATATGTGGATTAAAGGTCAATCAAACCACCAAAAAAGAACACTGTACAGAAAACTCATCTGTAATCACCTTTGACATGGTGAAAGACACGTGAAACTATTCACTACAGATTACTGAGTAAGTACAAAAAATCTGGGCTTAACTTATTAGGTCATTCAACCCTAGTGGATCATAAGGATAAGTGTGCCTGACGTTTATCTGAACATTCCTCTCAGGGGTGGTTTCTATCAGTTCTTTTTAAAGAAGGAGTTGCTGCTATTCTATGTTGGCAGAGATGGGCACTTTGGGATTCTTCATTGCTTCTTAGTCCAAAAAATTTGGAAACAAAGCAGGAAATTAAAAATTATGAATTATATGTAGTGATTTCCAATTATCAAAGAGTGAAATATGGTCTATTCTTGGGCATCCATCTCCTTACAAGCAAAATAAAGACAAATATTATATGACTGACCTTCTCCCTCAGGTAGGCAATTGAATTCTTAGGACTCATTGAACAAATAGAAATTAACTCCAAATAAAGTAACATATGAGGGTACATTTTACAAGTAGCACTTTTAGGATTCCAGTTAACTCATATATATGCAGGTTTATTTTAAACAGAATATCTTTGAACATGCTTCCTCTATCAATGTATGGCTTCACACAAGTTCTCTTGGAATTAAACTGATCATAAAAATAAAATAAAGATTCTATCAAAACAATGGTTTCTGTGATGATTGGCTGGTCCATGAAAATCAAGGCAAAGCATTCAGTTCAGAAGACTAGACTGATTATTTGGAGAGGAATTCCGAAGGGACACACTTGATAGATTTTCTCATTAACTTTTAAAGCAATAACAGGAAACCTACCAACAAGTTTTAAGAGCACGGAAAATTACATTAATTAATAAAAGACCATGAAAGTCTGACCATAAGAATTAAAGAAAGCTGGACCAAGGAACATGTTTCCATCATGATGATGCACCTGCCTATTCCTCAAGGATAGTAAGAACTGACCTACGAGAGTTTTGGGGGGAACCTTGCCCCATCTAATCTATAGCCCTGAGCTTAACCCATCTGTTTCCTTTATGCTCCCCAAACTCAAAGAGCATTTAAAACTCAAAAATCCTTTGAGGATGCCCAAACTATTGTCTTGGCATGGATTCCACCAGAGAGCACAAGAATACTTCAGAGAAGTGTTTGAGTGATTGAAATGCCATCTTCTGTGAAGTACAGACTTAGATGGAGCCTATGTTGGGAAACAGTCGTTTCACATTTTGACAGGACTTTCTACTCCTGTAAGCCACTACAGGTTACGGTCATGGAAATTCACAGGGAGAGTTCTGCATTGCCCCATGGCGTCATGGTGAGTCAGCGTCAACTTGCTGGCAATGAGGTTTTTCTCTCATGGCAATACATTTGTACTGGTATTTTCTTCTCTGGTCTCTGGCTATGCTATTATATGTTACTTTCTCCCTATATCAAAATGACTTAAATATCTATGGACAAACTTTGAGGATCAAGATTGACATTATCTGTCAATATGATACATATAGTTTCAAAATACAAAAAGCATATATTGATGAACACACATTTACATACCTTCATTAACACTGGATTTTGCATGGTATATTTCTTTTACTATTAAATACTATAAATAAAATTAGAAACAATATCTTAATAAATAACCCAGATTATTAAAAATATGGAATAACTGATAAAATTAAAAATAAATTTCAGGTTAACACATAGATATGTGGTGTTTTATGTATGAATGCTTCATACTTTTTAACCCAAACTCTATTTAAGTTTTCTTATTTTATTTTATTTTCTATTTAAGTTTTAATTATTACTACTGTTGATATTAATTATTGCAAGTATATTTTAAAAACATTCTTTTCCTTTTTGAACTCCATGACATCAGCTTCCTTTTATGCGCCCCCAACACCACCATTGTACTCCTCAAAAACCCTTATTCTACCCACTGTCCCTATAGGTTCATCAATCCTGGTTTAAAATACTGAACAACAGAAAAACATGTAACAAAAATTCAAGAGGGTGACCTCCAATGACAAAAGACATCTTAAATAAACCCCAATATAATTTTTTAATACAGAAGATGATGAAAACTAGATCGGACCTAACATACATCAGATGGTGGAGGTGGGGAGACCAACTGACTAGGTTTTAACTGTTCAAGTCAGATTTCTCCTTTTGGTCTTCAACAGTCATCTCTCCAGTGCCCTCAATTTATTAACCACTCTCCTCAAATCCTCTTTTATGGAGGGAAATCACCAGAAACTTAAAAAACTAAACCCCTTCCATTTCTGCCTAACTTACAGCAATATTTTTGACAGTATTTTGACAGTGCTCTTTGAGCACTTTCAGGAATTCCATAATCCACTCGCAATATTTTGTGAGAATTTTAAAAGTAACACCAAGTTAAGATAAATGACCATGGTTCACCCTCAGGTCATTTGACACATTTTTGTCTTTATGGTCTATGTTTGTTTTCTAAAGAACAAATACAGGTGAATAAAAATGTAGTATTTCCTCAAAAGTATGAATTTTGTGAAATGCATAAACATTACAAATATAACTTCATCTAGTTTTTTATAGTTATGAACAGAATAAACATTACTAAGGGTTCTTAGAATATGCTGTTGCACAGATGAATTTCTAAAAAAACAGTAAGGAGTATAAATCTGTGATTTCTACACTGGGTGGCTTCCCACTCACCACCTCAGAGAGCAGCCTGATTACAAATACCATTTTAACAATCCGTCTTCCCAGGCAACAAAAGCAGATATAGGTTCTGCTGCATTGTTCCCAACTGACTGGATCCCACTGATAGTCCACAGCATAGTACCACTGTACTAAAAGATTTTAGGATATGAACTTTTAAGTTTCTGGTCCAACTTTATATAATAAAGGGAAGGGAACGGGTGGATGAAGTTGCTTTCGAGGTAGCATCCATTATTTTTTAACATACACTATTCAATTATATGATCAACAAATAGTTAGAAAAGCTGAATTACGTGAGGAAGAAAGCAGCATCAGGGTTGGAGGAAGGCTTATTAACATCCTACAATATGCAGCTGACACAACCTTGCTTGCTGAGAGGGAGGAGGATTGAAGCACTTGCTGATGAAGACCAAGAATTACAGCCCTCTGCATGGATTACATTTCAACAACAACAACAACAACAACAAAGACCATATAAGTACTCCCTCAACACAAGAAAACTTTGTTCTAATAACCCAGCATTATGGAATGCTCACCTTTCCTTCAGTATCACTGAAGACTAAAAGGGTACAAAAACAAATGTGGTGAAGAAAACTAATGATTCCCATTTATCAAAATAAATAGTGTCTGGGATCTTAAAGGCTTGAAGATAAACAAGCGTCCATTTAGCTGAGAAACAACATAGTCCATATGGAGGAAGCACACTAGCCTGTGTGACCATGAGGAGTTGATGGGATCAGGTATCAGGCATCAAAGACTGATACCTGACTATCAAAAGATATAGCATCTGGAATTTTCAAGACTTGAAATTAAACAACTAGCCATCTAGAAGAGCAGCAACAAGCTTACATGGAAAAAGCACACCAGCCTGTGCGATCATTAGATGTCAATGGGATCAGGTAACAGACATCAGAAGACACAAAACAGACAAACAAAAAACATATTCTGAAGAATAAGAGTGATCAGAGGATAGACCCAAAATCCGTCTGTAGACAACAGGACATCCTCTTACAGAGGAGTCAAAAGAAAGGGATAGGTCAACCAGGGCACAGTAAAGCCAAATGAAACACACGCTTCCTCTGGTTTTTTGAGGCTTCCCTGACCCCCCCTGGCGTGACTCCAGTCATGCCTTTCATTTCTGGCTAGTCTGTAGCATATATACTGGTACAAATAATCAATTTTTAAAGTTCAGATAATAATAAATGCTATCAAAAATTTAATAAATCTATTAAAATGAATAATTAGAACTAACAGCAGGAATTGAAGTAAGTATACATGTACTTACTTGTATACAATGTTCATTGTACCATAATTCACAATAACCAAACAGTGAGAACAACCAAATGCCCACTAACAGATTATGGGGTAAAATTGAGCATATCCATATAATATCCACACAGCTATTACTCTGCCATACAGAGAAATGAAGTTCTGATGCATGGCACAAAAGGGATGAGCTTTGGAAACAGTATGCTAAGGGAAATACATCACATAAGGAAGGAGTAAGGTTGTACGGTCCCTCTTACATGAAATACATAGAAGAGGGAAATGCATAGAAATAAGACTTGCTAACAGCAGGGACTAATACAATGAGAAAAAGAAGAATTTTTCTGAAGACATGTTGAATTACTGTTTGAGATGATAATAATATTTAGGAATAGTGATGATTTTACAATATAAATGTGATTAATGCCACTCAAGTGTATATGTAAAATTATTAAAATAGCCAATATTAGTTACACATATTTTACCACAGTGAAAATTTTAAGTGATAGAAATAAAAAGTATATGTATATGAGATGGTTCGCTACCATAGACAGAGTGTCCAGAAGGGCACTGCCTCTCCAGAAGAACAAGATCTGAGACAAGACCAGGAGAATATGGAGTGATGCAAGGAACCTTAGGAAACATCTTGCAAACTGTGAGAAAAACAAGTGAAAGTGGAGTGTTTGTCTGGGTGGACTAGAGAAACAAATTTATAGACGCTCATATGTGTATAAGAAAAACATTTATTGGGCTGAGTCCCGGTGGCATAAGTGGTTGAGTGCAGGACTGCAGCCCGCGTGTTTGGCAGTTCGAATGCAGCGGCCGCTCTTAGGAGCAGCGCTGGGTAGCTCCCATGACCACCAGAGGGCAGTGATGCCCCCCCAAAAATAAAGAAAGACCTTTATCTACAAAAACAATTGAATATTGAGAAAACATCCCAATCCAGTCCAGATCAAGCCCATAAGTCCAATATTAGCCCAAACGTCTGATACTAGGCAATAAATTCCTTTTCAGACTCATGCAACACATACAATAACACTGAATGCAAGAAGATCATAGGCCAATGGGTGGAAAATCTTGAGGATTCAGTGGCAATGGAAGCATCTCCACTGTTGGCAGAGGTCTGCACATGGCTCCTTCTGCTTCAGAACACTGGCTGCATCAGTGTAGCTCTAGAAGGCTCATCTAAGTAAAGGCTCACAGAGAGGGAGTGTGTATTTGCTTCCAGCGAGCTATTTTTCTCCTTAACACCTCCAAATAAGGTCATCACGCCGTGACCTGATTGACAGGCTAAACTCCACCGGTTCATTCTTAAGTCTCAAATTGACAATAGATTATGTAACAACCACAAGTGGTAAGATGGAAAGCAGTTGGTCATACACAATAAGTAGAACATAGCCTTCTGTGATTGTTGCATAGTGAGTTCAGGGGACAATAATCATGATAAGAGGTATGAGAAGTACAAAATAGAGGCAGATCACTGAGAGTTTTGGGAGGGTTGGACAAGAAATTGAGATCTTCATTTAATGAGAAACAATTTAATGTTGCCTGATTGGCAACAAGTACATCAATTGCATCTACTTCCACAGATAGAAAATATCAACTAATACCAAGAATAGTATTCACCTGTAAAAATCAAAATTGTTGATGAAAAACAGTCATGTTTAAAAATCAAAATTGCTGACATGAAGGTTACTGCACTATTCCTCTTCATTATGTTGGACTTCGTTAAATGACTTCATTAAGTTTCCTTTCTAAAAGCATTTACCCCCAAAGCTGATGTCACCCTACATGCTTCTGTTGAAGGACTCAAATGAAGACCTCCAAGAATTGAAACACTAGCACTCATGGTGCTTGTCTATATCACATCTGTGATGAGAAATAAAAGAAGTATGGAAGTGTTCAGTCAATGCAATCCTCGCAGACCATTAATTGAGCCATTTCTAAGGGGAAAAATGTGCCAGGGAATAAATTTGATGAAACAACTTCCTGGGGGGTGGGGGGGGAATTGAGTGGCAGTTGCATAATCTACAGTCAACTTGAGGGAAGCGGTGGAGGCTTGCCTGCCTCATAGCCACTGAGGTCTCACTGTGGGTATGGTCTGCTCCTGAGGAATCTGGGAACTCCTGTCTTCCTCCCCGGAGGAGGGACATATTTTCCCCCTGTTGACAAGGCACACAGAGCTACACTAACAGAGCCAGAGCCCTGGAGCTGGAGGAACCACATGGAAACCCATGCAAGCACTGAAATGCTTCCACCACCAGGGGATCCACAGGACTTTCCACCCACTGGCCTGTGATCTTTCTGTATGTGGCATCATTGCATATGCTTCATGAGTCTGAAGAGGAATGTATGGCCTAGTATCGAACATGTGGGATAATATCAGACTTAGGGGCTTGATCTGGACTGGACTGGGCTGGGATGTTTTCTTAATATCCACTTACTCTTTGATAAAAAGTTCTTCCTTTTACACATTTAAGTGTCAATGAATTTGTTTCTCTAGTCAACCCAGACTAACACAGGGTATATACTAAGAGAGCCAATAACTTTAGAAGAAACCAGAGTAAGTAGCTAGAGAAGAGCTGTCAGATATGGTGGCACCATACCCCAGCACTCCTCTCTGCCTTTTCTTTCCTTATCTTTCCTTCCTTCAACCTCTAACCTACCTGCATTTCATGCACTGGCCTTTCCTTTCTGGTCTCATAACTCATTCCCCTATGTGTCTGAGTAAGCAAAGTTTCTCAGAACCTGAATTTCCTGATCAACAAAGGAGAATGACACTTTCCCTACTGGGTTGTTTTAAAGATGATAAAATATTGATCTTATAAAGTTTAAGTGAGAAATTGATGGAGACAGATAATGCGGATCCTGACATTGGTTGGTTGCTGGCTCCAACGAAAGGCAACTTTCTCTACAACAGAACAATGCGTTTCCTAGTCCTATCTCATCCTCACCATTTTCACCTTATTCTTCTGTGTCATTGTGCCTACTATGCTAATTCATCTCACCAAGGACCTCTCCTATCCTAATTGGTCCTATATTTCACCAAACATAATGCCCTCTTCAGCAATTGGTCCTTTCTGGTTCTGTGTCAGATGCAGGTGAGTAGGATAAATTTCCATTGGTACTCATAGGGTTCTCATGAGCTGATTTCTCCTCAATCTGTCTTCATCTGGAAGCTCTACTAAAATCTGTCCACTTGGGTTACCCTCTTGGTATTTGAAATATCATTGACATTGCTTCCAGTGTCATAGCAACATGTGAGCTGCCACAGTATGACAAACTGTCACAGAAGTGAGGCATATTGATGTCACCATTAACATTAGTTTCTCCCTCAATCCTTTCACCCCTTTCAACTTTCCCCTTTTCCCTCATTCCTGGTCCATGTCCAGGCAAAATAAATGTTCCCATAGCCATCGACCATTTAAAGTGTGGCTAAATAAGTAAAGAAACAAAACAACATAGTGCTAAACCTAAAATCCCTGGGTGGTATACGCTATTGATGCATTTGGCTGAAAGTTCAAGTCTACCCAGAGGCACAACAGAGAAAAGACCTGATGACCTACTTCTGAGAAATCAGACATTGAAACCCTGTGGATCACAGTTCTCCTCTGACTCACAATGAGTGAGCTCAAAAGCAACTAGTTTTAATATATATATTTTAATGATTTTGTTGGAGCTCTTATAGTTTGTTAAATAAATCATTTTATTGGGGACTCTTAAAGCTCTTTAACAATCCATACATCAATTTGTGTCTCAAGCACATTTGAAATATGCTGTCATCATTTGAGGGGGTTATCACTGCCTTCTGTTCGGAATAGGAGGCCCAGCCTTGCTCTTGGAGAGCTGCTGTTGGATTTGAACCACCAACCCAGTGGGCCACAGTCCTGCACACAACCACTACACCATCAGGGCTCAGCTCATTTTTTTTATAAATGATTTTACTGGGGGCTCATGCAATGCCTATCATGATCAATACATACATCATTTGTATATAGACCACATTTGCACATTTGTTGCCATTATCATTCTCAATTCTTACAGTTCTTATAACCATTCATACACTGAGTGTATCAAGCACACATGTGCATATGTTACATCATAATTTTTTAAAACATTTTCTTTCTAGTTGAGCCTTTGGTATCAGGTCCTCTTTGTACCCTACACCTCCCATACTCCCCTTCTCGTGAACCCGTGATAAATTTTATGTCATCATTATTTGCATATCATAGACCACCTAGCAGTGACACTGGTGGTAGCAAAAACATCACCTAGGATGCAGTGTAACTGAAGCATTGTTTGGCGAGAAGTTTAGGAAGCGTGTAGCATACATTTCCTTTCAGTTTCTCTATACAGGGTCTCTTTCAAGTGCTACTGTAGGAAACCTAGGTTCCATTTTGTTATGGAAGGGTTTTCGTTTGTTAGCTTTTGATTTTCTTTTTGCTGTGTTGTTTTGTTTTTATTTTGAGGAGTAACTGAAGTCTATTTTCTCACAATTCCTTCAGCCAGGCAAAAGCTAAGGAAGGTAAGCAGTAAAACCTGTTGAACCATAAAATTAAGCCAAGTGCTAACTAGCACCATTAAATTTGTCATTTGGAATATAAATACCAGAATAGGATAGTCATGATATGATGGAACTGTACTTATGATTGACTAATCTGAAATAATAATATCGCAAAAAGCATGATTGAAAATTTGGAAAAATTACTCAGGCATTCCAACTGGTATTTACATTAGCACATTCCTACCCTAACGAGAGAAAGTGGAATAGCTTCGCAGATGCTTAATGTATCAGGGCTCAGTGAATCCAAGGCGAAAGCAGATGGCTTATGTATATCTGAGAGTCTTTTAATATTAAACAAATAAACCATAATTAGATGGGAGTATCTAAGTATAAGCATGTCCTCTTGCATGCTTAATTTGGGAGAGTGGGTTTCCTAAATGATCATCCCTGATACACTTTACGAGCTCGCTTAAAATGGTGTTGATTATAAGGCAACGGATGAGGAGTTAAGCAAATCTATAAAATGAAATGGCAGGAGGGTATGACACAGGAATGGGAAGATTCCTGATCTCAGTCAGCAAGGGCAAAGAGGACCTCCACTTTCTCCACAAAAGTGCTGCTTGTGGAACTGATTTTGTCTGATGAACTGAAAATGACGGCAAGCTACATTGGACTACGCATGCAAGTGAGCTAGAGTGCTATGGGAGTTCTGGTGGTGCCAGAGGGCGGTAAAAGGAGCATCAAGGCTGGAGGCATGGCTGACCTCTGACCTATGACAACTGACCTTGGATTTGTGTGGAGACGGATTCTCCTCCCTTGTGCAGCCCACAGAGATCAGATATGGACTCCATGACATTTTCTCCCTTAGTATGCTTTTCTGTCCATAGTCTTTGTAATTCCCACCAAATGGCTAGGGGAACAAATGCAAATGAGGTGTGAAGAAGTCTATAAGCATCCATCTGTTTGCCATGTCATTTGGCGTAGCATGAGCCACCTTCAAAGCAAGAACAGAGAAGCTCGTGCCAGGCGAGAAGAGCATGTTCAAGATCCTCGTGTGGCTAAGAGGTGGTGGCAGCAGAGCGGTGGGGTTGTTGGCCCAAAGAAAGCGTAGAGCTGGTTACTGACTTGCAGAATGGGTTCCCTTGGGGCATTTATCAGAACTCACGCTGCTTTGTAGCACTTGCCTGAGGAAGGCAGAAGCTAAGGAATCACATGGCTAAGAGGTGAGCATGATACTTGCCTAACAACATTGCTGAGGGGAAGCCCTGCTGCAAAAAGGATAGTATGCCTAGCATTTCTGCTATTTAAGTTTTAATCTATCAACTTCCCTAATAAATTCCCTTAAACATGTATATTCTCTGTGAGTTCTGTTTAATCATTTTCATGGACTCTTAAACCCAGAGAGGTGCGGTGCAGAGGGAGGAATGGTAAGTGTCAGAATAGTGTAAGAAGGGCTTAAGGGTGGAGGCATGTCTGACCTCTGCCTTTTGGGGACTATCCTGCTTGCTGTAGAGTCAGAGTCTCCTTCTTCCTTCTGCACAGAAGGTCAGACAGGATGCCTATTCCAATACCCCCACGTGTGTATGAAATGTTATGGAGGCACACAGAGAAAAAAAAAGCAGATGAGGAAGAAGAGGGGCAAAGGAATGTTAAGAAGGAAAAACACCTGGAGAAAGTACAACACTATTGTACTTTGGGCAGTCCAATTGCCCCTCTGCCATAATGTTGTTTAACAATGACAAATACTTCTTAAACAGAAATCCATAGTACTCCTCAGTGATTCTTAGAGTTAGATGTATGCTGTCTTCTGTGTCTGAGGATGAACTGACATGGTTTTTAAGTTGGATGCAAGGGAGAAAGTGCCATCAAATCGGGGACTACAGGAGCATCAGAGCAGCAGGGCCCTGGTAGGGTTGTCCAGGACAAACTTTGCAGAAGTCAATTTCTGGCCTTCCTCAGAGGCATTTTTTTCAACACCTGTGTTGGCAATAATTTGTATATCATACTATTCAATAGTTCAATCATATCAGAGGTCTAAATTGTAAAGTAAGGTCCCCAAACAAAATTAAATCAAGTCAGAGTATCTTCTTGAAAACACAAACGATAACTCAGGTTAAGTGCACCTACTGAATAATTCATTCAAGCCTAGCCAGGCCAGGAGTTGAACACACAGCTATTGTTTGGTGAATGAGGGAGCACCAACATCAAGCAGCAGACAATATAAAGTCCCCACCATTGTATACATTGATTCTATGGAACAAGAAGAAATTAATTGCACAAGCAAGCAAATAACAGTCTGTCTGAAAGTTTTATTTGCTGTGGGTAGTTTAGGTGCACTTTATCCTGTTTTATTTACCTCAATGACTTTTTTTTCCAAGAGACCAGAAGAACTGGTAGTGCCTACCTATAGCTATTGAATGTTTTATTAAAGTTCCTGTGTAAAAATCGTGATTAAAAGGGGGAAATACTGAGAAGACTGAAAATTTCCATGAAATGAAGACTTATTGAAGCCATTGATGCTTGATAACCCTGAGATAGTTTATTTTGCCAACCTGACCAATAAACAGTAGGGTTAATTAAAAGATGGAGAGATTAAATGACTTGGTGAGTCTTGCATCTAGTTCTCAGGTCTCTTGGTTTCTGATGGTCAGACCAGGGTGCAGCTGTCTTAGCCAGTTCCCTGCTTCAACTGGCAAGGCTCGCTTCCTTGAAGACATATCGGACCTACCCCCCTTGCATCCCTGGGTACTGGAGCAATGTGTGGAGACTCCTGCCAGCACTGAGAAAGTTACATGCTCACTGATCCGGCTTTCCTCCCACAGTCACCATCCTTGCCTGTGTTTTGTGAGATGAAGGACATTGTGGATTGGTGCCAGACCTACGGGCTAATGTTGGACTTGGGGTTTGGGCAGCACTGAGTTGGAATGTTTTCTTGATGTGCACTTACCCTTTATATGAAACTTTGTTATACATCTGAGCTTCTGTGGATTTGTTTCTCTAATGTACCCAGACTAACACAAATCCTAAAACCATTGCCCTGAAATACTCTTGATATGCAAAAGTATAGTCTAGCTTAGTTAGTGAAGATTGCCTGCCTTGAGTATCGTGATCTTTGAAAAATCATCTATTAGTGAACAAATTGACACCAGCAACTTCACGACTGAATAGAAGCTTTAAGGTACTGTGAGTTTATGTGGATGGAGAAAAAAAAAACTGAGAAAGAAGTATTAGAAATGCTGTGCAACCTGAAGAACGCAATCAGTATCACTGAATTGAACACACCAAAAATTCTGAATTGCTGTCTATCCTGCTATATGTATGTTCAACAAGAATATCAAAAATTAATTTACAAAAAAAACAGTTGGGAAGATTTTAAGAAATATTCTTAACCATAGTAGCCACCCACCACCACTGCGGTCATCACCACTGCTGCCACAACCACCATGCCCGCCAGAGACCGCCCAGTCTCAGCACTGACTCCAGACAAGAAGCTGCTGCCCACCGACCCCATGACCGGAAGGACCCTGTCCCTCCGTCCCCTATCTTCCTCCCACTGCTACCTTGCTGTGACCTTGCCGTCCCCCAATCAGACTGTCCCTTTTTATGGGATGTGGGGTGGAAGGTGGGTGAAGAGCTGGTTTTTCCAGTGAGTTTAAGATACCCTCTATCTACACCTGGAAACAGTATGAGAGCAAAGGATCAGGTAGCAACCAGGAATTTTGAATTTGATGAAGATTTGGAATGAAGAGGGGTCTAGGGAAAACATTAAATGTGCTAAACTCTTCACAAATTCTGATATCATACAAAAACAAAGAAGACTAAGAAGCAGTTACAGAGACACTGCCCTTCTGCAGTACATGAATGTGAATCACATGGTAGTTATTCAAATAGAGCAAGGTAATATTCCGTGGTTTGACATCAGGAAAGATGTGTGTCAGTGCTGTATTCTCTCATCTTACGCATTCAATTTGTAAGCCGAGCAAAAATGTTAAAAGATGGACCATATAAACAAGAGAAGAACACTGTTTCAGGATTGGAGGAAAGCTTATCAACAACCGGCGACATGCAGACAACATGAACTTGCTTGCTGAAAGTGAGTGGAACTAGAACCTCATCTTGCTGATGGAGACTAAGAATTGCAGTCTTCAATATGGATTTCAACTCACTGTAAAGAAGACCAAAACCCTCACAACCGGGTCAATGGGTAACATCATGATAAACAGAGAAAGACTGAAGTTTGTCAAGAATTGTGTCTTGCTTGCATGCACAGTCAATGCTCATGGAAGCAGCAGTCAAGAAATGAAACAAAACATTGCCTTGGTCTTTCTGCTCAAGATCCCTTGGAAGTAAAGAGGAAGAATGTCATTTTGTGAGTCAAGATGCTCCTGATACAAGCCATGGTATTTTCACCTGCCTCATGTGCACATGAAAGTTGAATATTGAATAAGAATGACTAAAGAAGAGTCAATGCATGTGTTAATCTGGGTAGACTAGAGGAACAAAATTTCAGAGACACGCATCTAGGTATAAGGAAAAGGTTTACAAACAAAAGGAATGGGACATGGAGAAAGCATCCCAGCCCAGTCCAGTTCAAAGTCATAAGTTCAGTATTAATCCATATGCCCGAAATCAGTCTATAAAGTCTTCTTCTGACTCACGAAGTCACAGGTCATTGAGTGCAGAATCCTGGTGCTGGCAGGGCACCTCACCTCCAGGGCTCAACAACAGAAGCAACTCATCGTTAGCAGAGGTCTACACCTGGCCACCCCAGCTTCAGAGGTCTGGTTCCATCAGGGCAAAGCTGTGTGGTCTTTCCGCTGTGTGGCTCCTCCAGCTTCTCAAATGCTGCCAGCTTGTCTTGTCCGTGATTAATCGTCTCTGAAACTAACTCTCAACAACTGGGGAAGATAGCTTCTCATCTCCATGAGGGAAATATGGTGAGATTTCCCAGAAGTCTCAGGAGAAAGCCATGCCCACACAGAGGCCTCATCAGCTACTCAATGGCTATCTCCAGATTAACAGGCCAGACTCCACCCCTACATTTCAATCATAAAATTAACATAAGCACATGACTGCCACAATGCATTTGAATTTTGATATTGGTGAAGAATATTAAATGTGCCATAGACTGCCAAAAGAACAACAAAAAAAAAACCTGTCTTGGAAGAAGTACCACCAATATACGCCTTAGTAGGAGTAAGGATAGGCAGAGACTAGTTCCCAGCAAAGGGCACTGTGCCTGGTAAAGTAGAAGGCAGCAAGGAAGAGGAAGACCCTCAATGACGGATTGGCATAGTGGTTGCAGCAATGGGCTCAAGAAGCACAGCTTTTGTGAGGACGTCGTAGGATTTGGTTTTTTTTTTTCCTTCTGTTATTTATAGGATCATGTGGGCAGGCACTGATCTGTGTCAATTTCAGCACTGGGAGTGTAGCGGTTGGGAATAGCCTGGATTTTAGGATAGATAATCCCTTGAGACTAGCGGGGAGTGGTAACACTTGAAGGGTGGAGGGATGGTGGAGTAGAAAGGGGCAACAAATTTCTCGGTTCTGCATGTGACCTCCCCTCTGGGGTGTGGACAATGGTGGTGGGGGTGGGGGGAGGAGGCGAGTGAAGTGACACATGATAAGATATGAAGAGATAATAACAATTTGTAAGTTATTGGAAGTTCATGGGGGAGTAGAAGGGAGAAGGGGAAATATGGGAAATTGGAATTAATAAAATAAAGAACTAGAGGAAAGAGGGGAAGAGGAGCTTATGCTGGAGGGGTTCAAGTCAATAATGTAGATGAATGT
Source organism: Nesogale talazaci (assembly GCA_004026705.1). Classification (NCBI taxonomy): domain Eukaryota; kingdom Metazoa; phylum Chordata; class Mammalia; order Afrosoricida; family Tenrecidae; genus Nesogale; species Nesogale talazaci. Next base: position 26,046 of record PVJH01002471.1, on the reverse strand, counting down.
GGCAACATGTATACAAATATGCTTAATACAAACGATGCATTAAATGTATTAAATGATGTATTAAATGTATGAGCCCCAATAAAAACTATATTAAAAACTATTGTTCCAAATAGTGGGACAATTGGCAAAATTTTAATAAGAATTAATAATTGCTGGTGTTAATATCTATATTGTAGTTTTGTAAGAAAACGTTTTTAGGGAATATAAATGAAATTATGTAGGGGCTCAGAAGGAACACATTGGCAATTTAATCCTAAGTGACTCAGAAAAATTAATTCTATCTGTTGAGACAATATGTGTGTCTGTGCATTCACAAAAGACAGCAAAAGACAGAGAAAATGACAGTACAGAAGAGGAAAATGTCAACATTTGTGGGATGGGAATGAGAAGTAAACAGATTATTTGTGCAAGTTTTACAATGATACAAGAAAATAATCAAAATTCAGAGCTAGAATCAGGAGTGGAAAGAGGTAAAAATGACCCAAATCACAGCAAGGTTCATAGAACTGTGAAGATTCTAATTATAAGTGAGGAGACCAGAACTGGTAACATCTTGACACATTTTCATTAGTTCAACAGCCATTCTTTCAAAGGGCACCATTTGCGTGGTTTCAGAGGGCACAGAAGGCATTGTATAGTTTGTCAGATTATTTCAGCTTGAAGACAAAGAAAGATTTAAAAAACTTTCATTGTAGTAGGAAAGCAGCACCCACCCCACACCTGTAAATAGCTAGCTTGGGACAATGTCTTCCAGAAAATTGCATAGTATGATTGCTTTAGCACCTTTTGGAGCATTTTTATTCATGGAAAGCAGAAGTCTGTAAGCCTGGCCTATGATAGCTTAATTGTACCATTTCAATATCAACCCGATTTAACCCTCATTAATTTGATGTGTAAGCGCAAGTCTTAATTTCTAGCAAAGAATACCAAAATTAAAATGCACACATACCCCAAATAGAAATATGGATCAATAATACTAATAATAATCCCTTAGGAGTCAATTTAAAGGTTGCTAGGATTAATAGAAAAAGACTCAATGAAAAATAACAGCTGTTCTGTGGTTGGAAGTCATTGTGACTGAGAAGACCAACATCCTCCTGCACTAGCTGCACCAGCAATGGGACAAAAAGAACGCTGCCAAGAACTGAGATCAGGAGCTCTCTTCCCCGCCCTCCTCCCCCCGCCACGCCCCCACTCCCCCCTCACAAGATCGCCCAGATCGACAGCCACAACATGCCATTAAGACTCTCATTACCCTCCCTGGAGCCTCCTCTCACTCCTCTCATGCTCTGAGTCGTGCACCCGTGCCGCATCCACCCACCCGCCCCACGCTGTCCAAACTGCGTCCATTCCCCTAGAAACTTATGTATTTATTTTCCTCGAGTTTTTATTTATGCTGTAAAGTGTCCCCACCGATGATTAAAGCGGACTTCAGACCGTGAAAAAAAAATAACAGAAGATTTATATACCAAAAAAATAGAATGCAGAAATAATTGAATCCAAGGGTAAGACAAGAAGTGCTGCTACACAGTACAAAGTCATAGAAACTTTCACTAAATAAATATATCAAAATATGAAGTTATTATGCAAGAATGGTGTGGCGGCCACATGTCTCAAGAGAGAAGGAGAGAAAAATTCTACATCAGCTCAAGGCTGATTCCTTTGAGGCTGAGGTCAGACATGCCTCCGTCTTCCAATCTGTCTTACTAAATCTGACACCAGTGGTCTCTCCCACAAAACCCTTACTTCCCTGCTGGGTTCAATAATTCATTGCAGTAGCCACATGAAACTCACAGACCATGCTAACTCTTAGAGGGAAGTTTGGGGGTTATAATTCAAGCTCAAAAATTCTCCGGATATAACTGTGTGGTCAGGAGAGAAGAAACTGTTCTTAGCCATGACAGCAGGCCAATATCTGGCCCATCCATAGTCTATTGGCCCATGTCTGGCTTGTGCAAGGTGTCTGTCAGAGGTCCCTAATCCTCATTTCATGATAAGAAGCACCTACTTAATAAGCAAATCTGAAGGCTCTTTAGCAAAGAAGGCCCCTGCCAAAAGACACTGAACTTGGCCCACTGCTCTGTCTTGTGTTTGGTTCTGCGATCCCTCCTGTTGCCACTCCTCTGCCAGTCCTCTGCTGTCACCACTTTCTCTACTGGGTCTCGGAGGTTCATTGTGCAAGGATCTCAGGGTTCAAAGGACTTAGTGAAATCTTTCCATCCTGTTTCTGAGATGATTCCTTTTATGTCCAGGAGAATGACCAAGTTGGTCATTCCCCACATGGCATTCCAAGTTTTGGCAATCACAATTAACTCCCTTACCACTCACTCAAAGGGATTCATGTAATCCAAGCAACCCCTTCCCCCACCTTCTCTCATTCAGGCCAATTATCACCTGAGGAAATATACTCAATCTCCAGCGGCACGAGTTACAAACACTATGGCTATAAGAGGCAGACCAAGTACAGCAGTGTCCCACATGATTTCTCAAACTCTCTCCTGGCAGTGTTTCCATCTTTCGAAACATTCCTCAAAGACATTACTTCAAAACAACATTATGGCCATCCTCAGGGAACTCAGCCATGTTCCTTTTAAGTGTTGTTTGAGTTTGAGGACAGCAAAACCAACCAGAGGAGGCTAGATCTAGACTAAAAGACAGATGGGCTAACACTTCCAATGAATTTTTTTATAGAACAACCCTTGTTATCATCAAAGAAAGAGCAGATGCATTGTCATGATGGAAGAAAGCAGTTGGTACAAATTTTCTTCAAGCAATACTATTTTGAAATTTCTTTTTTGTCCCCAATGATTTTATTGGGGGGGAATTCTCTTTTTTTAATAAATCACTTTATTAAGGACTCTTGCAGCTCTTATAACAATTCATAGATCCATTGCATCAACATCCATATGTTGCCATTATCATTTTCAAAATGTTTTCCTTCTACTTGAGCCCTTGGTATCAGTTCTTCCCTTTACCCCTCCGTCCTCCACCCTCCCACTTTTATGAAACCTGGATAAATTATAAGTTATTATTATTTTAATCTGCTGTTTCCCTTCACCTACATCTATGTTCATCCCCCTCAAGGTGGGTGGGGGTTGTTATACATTGACCAGTTTCGTTATAGTAAACTCTTGAGATCATTCTGTGTCACTTTAAAACATCTGTCACTGTGAGTCTGTTAGGATTCTGAAAGACAGTGAGCTTGTGAGCTGACCTCTCTGCCTTGGGTTTGCTATCTCAGCACAGAAGCCACTGTTTAGACTGGACCTTTTTTGAAAGCACCACAATAGGTGTATCACTGACAGAATTTGTCTGCAGTCACCTGTTGGTTTCAAAGAAATTTTAATAGCTATTTTCTTTGGAATAAATCTATCCATTATGAACTGGACTCCTAAAAGCAATATGGGTTTTATTTGTTTGTTTTTTACTTACCATGGTATTTGCTTTAATTCCTTTGTCACTGGGTCAATAGCAATAAAGAAACACCAAGTAATTTTGACCCTTAGTAATAAAAGTATATAGATATACCTCCTCACTTAAATTTCACTTCCACAGTGGAAAGATAAATGAAAGTTTCAACTAGCAGCAAAGCAAAATTCCTATTCTAATGACAGCATTGCAAAACTATGTACTATGCTTTTTAGTTATATGAAAGTGCATGAAGCAAATTTCATATGACCAAAAGCTATAAAATTTTTAAAAAGTAGAACCAGAAACTTCCAGAAGGATGACTGACTAGACAGATATGCTATGCTACAGAAGCCCTCTGTCATGAGAGAGCAAATGAAAGCAATGTGGGTGGTCATTCTGGAGCACTGAACTTCAGTGGGACAAAAAGCAAAGTGGATTTCATGCCGACTAGGAGGGGAAACTGAACAAAAACCCCCAAAGTTTCCACAGAGGGGTGGATTGCTTCTGGCTTAATATGGTATAACCCTGTGGATATTTTATAAGCAGCGTTCCATCTTGACACACAGCCTGACAGCACATACACACACTGGTTGCTGCAACAATTAAGGTGGAGTTTTCTCTTGCTCCCCATGTCCTTCTGGTGACCAGAGAAGTGGTAGTCGTCCACCCTCACATACCCAGCAGCAAATGACATTTCCCTTTCCTCCTGGACAGCATCTGCTCTGCCTAGAACCTGAGCTACCCCTTTGGAGAGAGATAATTGTGACTTTAATTGGCAAACAGTAGATGCCAACCCAAAGCTGTTTCTCAAAAGAGGAGGGATTATTGGCAGAAGATGGGAAGACTAGGTTCCAAAATCCTTTGGGCTGCACTGTGAGTCACTAATAAGGGCCTACCAAAAACTGCACATTGTCTGCATTATATGGCCCTAGTAGCAGAATGGCTTGCACGGCAGCCTGGATCTGTCTCAGAGCCTCCGATTATTCTGGGCTCTATTCAAAGCTAGCCACTTTTCATGTCCCTTGATAAAAAGGCTGGGGGAACACATTCAATGAAGGGTAGGTTGGCTCCCAAATCCAGGGACCCAAAAGGTGTTGTGCCTCATTTTCACTTCTAAGAGGAAGAAGATGCAATACATTATCTTTGCTTTAGTAGGTCAATCTTGACAAGTCTCACACCACTGAACTCCTAGAAATTTCACCTGCATTTTCATTGGGTTAATTTCCCACCTTTTAGAAGACTGATGTCTTACCAATAAGTCTAGAGTCATAGATAGGTCTTCCTTACTATCTCCTTTCAGCAAAATGTCATCAATGTGATGGACTAGTGTGATAGTCTGTAGAAGTGAATGGCAGGCAGTCAAGGTCCTGTGGACTAAATCATGAAATCGTGCTGAAAATTTTACATAACTCTGAGAGAGGACAGTGAAAATGTATTGTTGACCCTTGACTACTAAAAGCTAACTTTTGGTGGTCTTTTGAAACCAGACAAACAGAATAAAGAAAAACTCATTGGGTAAATCAATAGCTGCACACTGGGAGCCAGGAGAAGTATTCATGTTCTCAGGCAATGAAACCACATCTGTAAAAGAAGCTACCTCCCACGAGCAAAGGCTGGGCCTCCTACTACCACCACCTGAGAGCAGTGATGCCTAAAAAAAAAAAAAAGAAGAAGAAGCTACCGCTAATCATTACCAGCTAAGTTTGTGGTAATTTACTGTAATTGTTTGTTTGTTTGCTTGCTTGGTTGGTTAGTTGGTTGGTTGGCTGGTTGCTCGGTGTTTGCACAGACTCAGTAAGTAAGCTAAATGAGGATGTGATGGGAATCACCACTCCTCATCCTTCAAGTTCTTGATGGTGGCACTCCAACTCCTTAAGAAATGTGATAGTGATTTTGATTTACATTTTCTTAGATTGAGGCAATTCTTACAGAATTCACTTAGCTTTTTCTACCCTACTAAGCCTTTTTCTACATGTTGAGGTTCCAATATGGAAACTCTGCCATTTACTGAATATGTCTATTCCAATTACGCATCCTGGAACTGGTGAAATAACTACAAGATGGGTTTGCAGACCCAGAGGGTCCACTATGAGATTAAGCTGAGCTAAAACTCCATTAATAACCAGACCTCCATATGTCTCTACTCTGACCGGTGAGCCTCAACTAATTTGAAGTCTCCTGGAATTACTGTCAATTCAAAACCAATGTCCAGTAATTCCCTCCAAAATCTGATTGCTTCCTTTCCTCCAATGAATTGTTACCCTTGTAAGAAGCAGTAGATCCAAGACTTGGAAAAAGACTAAGCATATAAAATGTTAGCAGCATACTAGGATCCTTTCTCAAATGGTTCTGCTGAATTCAAAGGGTTAAGAGCCTGCAAACTTCTCATATTTGTGGATTAATTGATTCTGATTCTCTAATATGGGTGATTGGATTAGACTGTTACCCAACATAAAATTCTTCTGCTTGTACATATCAAGTAAATATTTAGTGAGTTTCACATCTACTTCATTCCTACGGATGTCTAACCTACATAACCAATGCCTTATGTCCATTCAAATCTTGAAATTTTGATTAGCACTGCTTTGATTCTGCTGTCCATTATGTTAAGCATGTCCAGCTTGTCTCTGTTGGTTAAATGCTACCACCATGGGGCCCAACCAGCCCCATTATAGTTAACTGTCTTAAATTAATTAGGGGAGTTTCCATTGTCAAACATGTCATGCATAAAATAGCAATTACAGTAGTCTTCAGAGGTGCTAGGACTTTCATCACATATTTGTTCCTCACTTTTGTGGTAAAGATGCATTCCTGGGACACTCCATGTGTGACTAAACCACTCTAACCTGCCAATGTCCTCAATTCTTTGGATATCTATAGTTGGCAACTATAAACCCAGTACTTCACCTTAACTTTGTGTAGCTATTGCACTACCCATGCTTTAAGGACCCAAAAAAACAGACCATTTTCTCCTAACTTCTTCAGCTGAGATGCAGAATATAGAGACTGTCCTTAGTCAGTCAAAAGCAACAAACTTAGACTGATATAAACTGGGTTCCTTGCAATAGTCATGCCCATGCATATTTTCCAGGTTTCTATCTGTACATATTATAAACTTCCAGCAGTTCTGTAGAAGGATAGTGCACATCATTTTAGGTTAGTATTACTTGCATTTTACCTTTGGGGAGTTACTGGACTCTAAGTCTGATTGTAGCTCTTGAAGCAATAATGGGTGGTGAGGTTTATCATGGGAAAACTTAGCAGTGCCTTACAAGACATCTACCACAGCTCCAGGTGTCATATCAGCATGCACAGTTGGCCTAATTTCTTCAAATGTGGGTGGGAGGAGTGATAGTTTTACTGACAATGAATGAGAAAAATTCATAAATAAGGAATTAAAAATAAAAATGGTAAAAGTGAAATAACTATTAAGTAAGGAGAGGTGTTACTGCTGGTTGAGTTGATTCAAGGGAATTTAGAGATCGATACCTCCATTGTGCTGATTATTTGTACATATGTCCCTATCTAAAATTTCAGGGTCTCGTTTTTTCCCACTCTATATTTTTACAACATCCAACACCAGTTGAGACTGGGTCACACTTATGACAAAACTCTGGTTTGGTTTCCTGCAGTAACAGCTCTCTGACTACCGAGCATGGACTTTGTTTCATGACAGAATTGAAAATGTTGATGTCTTTTATGACATGCTGTGCTGGGCTGTGCTTCCAAAGTTCTGAGCTCATCTCCTTTCTTTAACACTTGGTCTGTTACACATATTACCGACCAACTAGCCAACCTGTGGAAGTCTCCTGAGAAAATTTCTGAAAAATAGCAAGCACACAATCACCCAGAGATGCTAGGACTCACTTCTCACTAATGCTTCATCTATTGGTGATGATTATTTGGTATTCGCATTGCCACATCGTGCCATGAATTAATGGTGCCCTTTTCACCAATAGTGGAATATTTATGATGGCAAAGGGAGGGGGGCAGAGTTACCAGTGCCTTGAGAAATAAACTTGAGAGCCAATTCAGAAAATTTATCCTTGTGATTTTTGTTTCTCTAGAACCATTCCTGGTGCACACACATGCACGCACACATTCATACACATTCATGTACCAGAAATGTATGTGTACATATGCATGCTCTATATACACATATGTGTGTATGCATGTACATATTTTATACAAAGACATACCTATTTTTATTAAATCATTTTATAATACAACTCATCACAATCCACACAAACATCCATTTTGTCAAGCACTGTTGTACATTTGTTTCCCTCATCGTTCTCAAAACACTTGCTTTCTGTTTGAGCTCCTTATATCTGCTCCTCATTTTTCTCCTTCCTCTCCACTCGCCACTCCCCCATGAACCCTTGATAATTGATAAATTATTATTATTTTGTCATACCTTACACCATCTGACGTCTCCCTTCACCCACTTCCCCACTGTCCCTTTGTCCCCCAGGAAGGAGGTTATATGTAGATCAGAGAAACCTATTTTTATCAAGAAAATGGATCACATAATTATAGAAGCCCTACATCCAGTCTGGTTCAAGTCTGTGGGTCATTTCTTAAGCTGGAAGTTTCCTCTGCCTTGACAGAGGTCCTGGTGAGCCAGGAAGTAAGAACACCACTGGGGAGCAGTGCGATGCAGCCGGAAGGAAGATCACAAGCTGGTGAATGCAGAGTGAGATGAATCCAAGGTCCCCCATCAGGTTTATGGCTGGAATTCAAAGACCCCCCCAATGCCAGCAGATCAGACAGGCAGTTGGCTCCAGTCCAAATAATGAGAGGTTGATGAACCAAATGCAGGAACAAGTAACAAGCTCTCCACAAAGTCCATTTAGTAAATGAACCATGCCCTCAGGGCTTTGACCAGAGCAAGAAACAGCATTCTCTCTGTCATGGATTGATTGCATGTTAGGTCGTGTCTTGAGGGATTACTAGCCCAAAGCATGGATTAGCCTGGCCAAGTCAACTCGATATTAAATTTATCATAACCCATCCATCTTCCAGAACTTACACTTTGTGTTTTAGCCTCTTTTCTCTCCTACTGAGAAAATCTGGAAACTTGGTCTTCAGCCATTAGCAGCAGTATGCCCTTGGAGCTAGTTAAAAGTGACAGTTCATGATTCCATCTTGTGTTTGAAAGAGGATATTTGAAAGAGGACATTTATACATGAGTCTTTACCCTTGTTAAAACTCTATGTACAGATGTGAGGGAGGATACCCAAAATCTCACTGCCATGGAGTCAATTCTGGATTATAGCAATCCTATAGGACAGAGGAGAACTGCCCCTGTGAGTTTCTGAAACTACAACTGTTTAAGAAAGGAGAAGCCTCCACTTTCTCCCACAGCGCCGTGGTGGTGTTGAATCGCTAACTTTGGGATAGCAGCCCTCCAGGTAACCCACTGTGCCACCAGAGCCCCTTACAAGGCACCGTTAGGGAATGAGTCATTGACCTGGAGTCTTAAAACCATTGCTTCCAGGTTGGTGGTACCAAGGACACTTGGTACAACATAGTCTACAAAGTCTACATCACACTTTGGTGATTAATGAATGCATAAGGTTTTATTATTATTATTATTTCTGAGCAGCCATCTAAGGTGAGACCAAAAGTGTCTACTAGCCCCCAGGAGAGAGCATTTGTGAAACTTGAAAGACATGGCAACAATTAGTCCAATGGTCCATGTAAATATCAGTTTCCATGACCTTGAGACCAGAAGAACTCGACAGTGTCTAGTCACCACTACCAACTGCTCAGCAGGATTCACCTTGGAAAGCCCTGGAGAGAACAGGGAAAGATGTGGAACAAAACTCAAAATCATGAAAAAACCCAAGCTGAACTCCGGTGGCGTAAGTGGTTGAGTGTGGGACTGGAGCCCGTGGGCTTGGCGGTTCAAATCCAATGGCGACTCTCAGGAGCAGCGCTGGATAGCTCCCACAACCACCAGAGGGCAGTGATGCCCACCACAAAAAAAAAAAGAGAAAGACCTGGCTTGTTGGTCAGAGAGTGATGAAGAGATTGGCAAAATGCCTCAGACTATGGTCTTCAGCCATTCTGCAGATCTGGATGTGTACTCACCCCAAATCAATTTTTAGCAAAATAATATACAGGCCTATTAAGGGGGATAATGACATGATTAATGTGTGTATCTCTCGGTATACTCAACTATTTGCATTCCAGATGTAGGCCATAGAGTTGCCCAAGGAGATAATCCAGCAAAGGTCAACCTGACTTCAGCTCTCTCAAGATGACCAAGCAGCGGAACTACAACCTGGAGACCATTGAGAACAAAGCAGAGTAAGAGGGGGAACTGATCATAGCAATCTACATAGATTCCCCCTCCCAGAGGGACAGACAACAGAAAAGTGGGTGAGGGGAGGCATCAGTCGGTGTAAGACATGAATAAATGATAATAATTTATTAGTTATCAAGGGTTTACAAGGAAAGGATGGTGGGGGTTGAGGGGAAAAATGAGGAGCTGATACCAATAACCCAAGTAGAAAGAAAATGATGATGATATAAAAATGTGCTTGACAATGGATGGATGGATGGGTTGTGATAAGAGCTCTCTGAGCCACAATAAATTTTTTTACTGGGAAAAAAAGAGAACAAACAGACTCCACCCTCACAAAGCTTACCAAGCTCTTCTCGGCCCCGCAAGTTTGTATGAAGACCCTGCAAGTAGAAGAACGGGATAGGGAACAAATCAGCAGCAAAAATGAGCCCCAAGGGTGACTGCAAACAAATTGTCCAACAATCCAAGTTTCCCACTTTTCGAAGGCCCCATGTATTCATCACACAACTTGTGCCTGTTCAGTTATTTACAGCCTTAAGCCTTATTGACAGCAATTATAAGAATCTGTTAGTAAGTGTACCTTCCATGACCCCTACCACACACACACACACACACACACACACACCCTTTCTCCATACTGAGAGACTGAGGCTGGCATTCATATCAGAAGAGCCCTTTCAGTCTAGCTGGGACCTGCAGGGGCAACAATTCCAGTTCCTTCCCTTTAAAGCACTGCTCAACCCTCTACTGCAAGCATGGGGTCATAGAGATGCCTTGAGCGACCCTGGGACTCACGCACTCAGGGTTTCCCAGGCTCTTGGGCAGTCTCCGTTGCTGAGAGGTCACCTACTGGGAGACTACTTCTTTTGTGAGATGGCACTAAGCTTGAATAGACAGAATCCTGTGGCTAAGCTGCGATTTCCAGTGACTTGCACATTGAGTATTGGTCAAAATCAGAGGTCTTGCATACCAGTGGTCCCACTCACCCATGAATGGACCTAGGTTGACTGTTGCTCCTCTATCTTACGACAACATCAAATGTGATGTAGGGTAGCCTAGGCTGGAGCAGTAGCAACATGTTCTTTCACCTCTGCACCTTCCATCACGGGCACCGAGGTGGCTCCTACAGTCCCTCCACAGGGAGAGGTCTCACTGTGGCCACCACTGTCTGAGAGCCAGTGAAACAGTTGCTCAGTAACATCAGTGGAATGTCTCTATCACAAAAGTGAAGACTAGCTCAAGCCAGGCCAGAAGGGACACATCATCTTTACCTGAATGATGCTATTCTCACCTGCTCACAGTCCCCTCACCTGATCCCCTGCTCATGTCTGAAGGCAGAGGTGTAGTCAGTTTTGAAAGGCTGGATCTCAGGAGGCAGTGATTGATAAAATGTCAAAGGCATGAAAAATCTCCCCAATCCCCACATGAACAAATGATTGTGTGGAGTTTTTTTTCCCTTGGAAGGGGTGGTGGGGTGGTGGTTGGGGTTTGCATCAGTGATTGTGGCAGTCATGTTCTTATGTTAATTTTATAATTGAAATGTAGGGGTGGAGTCTGGCCTGTTAATCAAGAGGAAACCATTGAGTAGCCGATGAGGCCTCTGTGTGGGCATGGCTTTCACCTGAGACTCCTGGGAAATCTCGCGGTATTTCCCTCGTAAAGATGAGAAGCTATCTTCCCCAGTTGTTGGGAGTTAGTTTCAGAGATGATTAACCACAGGCAACACAGAATGGTGGCGGCTGAGAGGCTGGAGTAGCCGGTGGAGAGATCACACGGCTTTGCCCTGATGAAGACAGACCTCTGAAGCTGGAGTTGCATGCTGTTAATGGACCTGAGCCCTGGAAGTGAGAAGCCATGGGGAGACCCCTGCCAGCGCCAGAATTATGCACCCACTGACCTGTGACTTCCTGAGTCGGAAGCAGATTTTATAGACTGAATTCGGGCATATGGGTTATTATTGGACTTATAATTTTGCACTGGACTGGATTGGGATGGCTTCTTAGTGTCACATTTCTTTTGTATATAAATCCTTTCCTTATACCTATATGCATGTCTCTGAAATTTGTTCCTCTAGTCTACCCGGACTAACAGTGGTATTCATGAATGAAACAGGGAGCATAACTAAAATGCAATATTGTGACTAGGGAACTATTGAGACAAGATTGATCTTTTTTCAGTATAAACATGTTCCAGGGACAGCTGGTAGGGTGAGTAGTAACCCTATCACTCCCTATTTCTAATTTGGGGCTATGAGATAAACAAGAATGGTTATTGCACCATATAAGTACTACAATTTTCATGTGTTCAGATAGAAATAAAATTGGTCGCATTTCTATTAAACTTCCTCTGAGTCAAATAATCTCTTTCAATGTCTATGCTCAATTTCTCCTTCTTTCCCAAAGATTGGTTTAATTCAGTGTCTTCAAAGAGCCTGGGTAGCAGTGATTATGTACCGAGCTACTAACCACATGGTTAGCAGTTTGAAACCAATTGCTCCTAGGTTTAAAAATGAAGCTTTCTTCTCCCATAAAGAATTAAGCCTTTGAAACCCATGGGGCAGTGCTGCCCTACATTATAGTCACCCCAAGTCAGAATGGGCTCGAAGGCAGTGAGTTGAGTATTATTATCTTTGGATTATTGCTCTTTTGCACACAAAGTCATTCACCTAGAGCAGGGTACCAGGAAAACAGATGCGTGCACATCATCTGCTCAATACTCCCGGAAAACTCCTCTTATCCCAGCATCTTAGTTTTCCTCCAAAGATACCAAAATTTCATGGCAGGTAAAGGTATATGCCATGGTGAAACTAGCAGAGATTGAGAAGCTTATTGAAATGGATTCTATGAATGTGTAAAACTTTTAATGGCTTCAGATGGAAAAACAGTTCATTCACAAGGAATAACAAATATTTCAACAGAATTTAGAGTGCTAGGTATTGTAGGTTCAAAAGTTTAAGGGAAAGACTCTTTTTGGAACATGGACAGTATAATTGCGTTGCTAAAACAACAAAATGGGGTAAGTATACATATACATGTTTGCATTTATTGCTTATATATTCATTACTTGTCAACTTCTAAACCAAACTGCCTGCCATTGAGTTGATTCAGACCCCGGAAGTTTTCTTGGTTTTGATCTTTACAGAAGCAGATGGCCATACTTTTCTGCCATATGGTTTTGCTTTCTGGGTTCAAACTGTCTAACTGTAGGCTAGTAGTAAAGTATAAACTGTTTAAAACACCCAAAAACTCATATACTAAAGTATTGCATATAACAAGTAGCATATATAGATCATGTGATATACATATACATGTGAGAATAAGTAAAAATGTTTGGCTGGTGAGTTCGAATTCAAATACACATGGCTTCATCTCACACAATAGGTGTTTTTTGTTGTTGTTTGATTGTTGTTTTGTTTTACAATAGGTGTTTTAATATGTCTCTGAATGATGGCAAACAAACTCTCTGGGTAACACTTCACAAAAGACACTTTTGTGCCATAGAAGGAAAAAAAACATTGATTTTGAGGAAGCCTGGCAGCAAGTTTATGGCACTGCCATTCCCCACAAACCAGTGCCGAGAGCGGTGTGCTCCACCTTCCTGATGCTGCCACCCTTTCAGGTGGTCCCTCACATGGTGGTGATCCCAAGGCCATAAAAGTAATTTCATTCCTACTTCATAACTGTAATTTTGCCACTGTTATGAATTGGGTGACCCCTGTTAAAGGCTTGTTCAACCCCCAAAGAGGTCACAACCCACTGGCTGAGAATCTTTGGTTTAGAAGGATCGTGTCTTTTGGGGTTTTTTTTAATGATTTTATTGGGGGCTCTTACAGCTCCTATAACATTCCATGCATCACTTGTATCAAGCATATTTGTACACATGTTGCCATCTTCATTTCCAAATATAGTCTACTTGAACCCTTGGTATTAGCTCCTCTCTCCCCCTCCTTTTTTTTTTAAACAAATAATTTTATTGGGAGCTCATACAACTCCTATCACAATCAATACACACATCAATATGCAGATCACATTTGCACACTTGTTGCCATCATCAGTCCTGGAGAATTTTTTTTTAATAAATCATTTTATTAGGGGCTCATACAACTCCTATCATGATCAATACATACATCAATTGTATGCATACCAGATTTGCATACCTGTGGCCATCACACCCGAAATACTCTCCCTTCACTTAGACTCCCAGTACCAGCTTCCCATATTTCCCCTCCCTCCCCACTAGCCCTCACCCATGAACCCTTAATAATTTACACAGTTATTTCTTTTTAATATCGGACACTTTGTCTGAAGTGTCCCTTCACCTACTTTCCCACTGTCCGTACACCAGAGAGATCATATGTAGATCCCTGCAATTGGTGGGCTCAAGTGTTTTAAGGAAGGATGGAACATTCTCAAGGATGAGGCAAGAAAAAGACCATCAATTCCAAAGTGTGGCTGAAGTCAAGAAACTGGTGGGAGAGACCCACAGTTACCACTGAGGCAAGAGTTCCTGAGATCGCAGTATAATTCACCATTTTCCATTTGACGGAAAAGTCTTGACCTCAGCCAACTTTGGGCTCAATAGGTGTCAAAAGGGTTCACAGACCAGGCGGTTCCAAGAGCTGACCTTCCCATCATTTTAAGCATGCTTGAGCCTAAACTAATGGTGATTTTATGGAACGAATTTTAACTGGGAGAAGTCTTGGGTTTACCAAAAGGATTCAGAGAACAAAGTCCCATCACAACAGTGGGTGTGTGGGTGGGGCGGGGGGTGTTGATGGCATCTGTCGAGGCCAGTTAAATTCAAGGCAAAGAAATAATTTCAGATTATAGTGCTTGTTCTTGATGATTCCCAAGGAACTATCTTCCAACATTTTCTCAAAGGACACAGGCCAATTATGAGGACTTATGATGAAGAAGCTTTAAGAATGTTGTAAACATAAGTGGTGGGGAAAAGGCCAGGACAGTTGTGCCAGGAATTACACACACACACACACACACACACACACACACACACACACCCCTCCAATAGTGCACCTGCTCATACAAGGTCACCAATGGTTGTTGTATGAACATTTCAGGGAAGACTTAGCCCATCCACCCTGCAATGCTTATCTTACCCCTTCAGGCTTTGTTTGGGTCTTTATGCTCTGAGAACAGTTACCAGGAGCATGAGTGAGTGCCCTGAGCGTGCTGTCATGATATGGAAGGGCTCAGAAATATTTGTGAGTGGGCTAGAGAAATGGAACCAATGCCTGTACAAGTGAAAAGCTACACATTTTGATAATTTTTAAATGTTTCCATAAATTGACTTCCCTTGTATTGATAGACATACATGTACATGTACCACAAATGTTATATAATTGTATTACATATATTATATATACATATATATATATATATATAAAGGAGTTCCGATGTCACAATGGGTTAAGCACTGGGCTGTGAGCCCAGCAAGCACTCCAAGGGAGAAGGTCAAGGCAGTGTGATTCCACAGATTTACAGTCCGAAAGCACATGAAGCAGCTCCATTTTATCCTAGAAGTTTGCTATGAGTTAGAATCTTCTCCACCGCTGTAACTATAACTGTATATATACATATATATTATATATGTTTGTTTATTGTGTTTATGTATTATGTAAGCATGATATGTATATAATTTATGCTGTACTAATATATTATATGCTCATCACATATATTTACATACAAATACATATACAATAAATACTTCTGAGCCTAAAAGAGACAACACTCTAAATCAGAGGTGAGATTTAAAGACTTTTGCAGCAAGGGTACTGTGAGTGGTTCAGGGTCACATTTGTTTCTAGAATCAATTAGAAAAAAATAAATATTTTCAAGAAGTTTATTGTTTTCCAATCTACAGGTATCATAAGACTTTTCCCATTGAATACACAACTATCTCTCTGCCTCCCTGCTTGAATATCAGCCATGAAAGAAGCTTCAGAAGGAATCACATGACTGAAAGGAATCTCCGTGCTGATCACTTATTACTGCCAGGAATAGCAACTTATTGGAAGAATTCACTCCAGCGATTACTCAAAGTTGCTCCCGCAAAACAAAGGCTTTCAATCAAAGAAGTAACTTTGCTCAAATGAAGAGGAATTTCCTGTATACACTGGTTGAAAGTTATAAATCAGTGAGTTCTTTTCTTCATCTTCATTAGTAAAGCTATGGTTGTTTTTCCGAGCTGCAAGGGAAAAAAAAGAAAGGCAATTTTCAAAAACAGTAGAGTGATAAAAATCTTCAAAAGCCTTCTTTACAATATTTCTTGCTACAATCAGCAGGGATCACAAGGAAAGATGCATGGCAAAATCCCCCAGCCCACCAGTAAGACAGCCGCTGTATTGGCATAGTGGCTCTGCTGAGATACGCAAGGTCTACAATTCGAAACTGCCAGCACTCTTCAGGAGAAAGACAGTGTTTCTCTACCCCTCTACACAGTTCCCATCTCAGAAAGGCACAGTGGCAGCTCTGCCTGCCCCACAGAGTCACCCTGAGTTGGCATTGATTTGATGGCGGGAATAAAGCAGGGTCTGATTGACCTATACAGTATCTATTCTTCACCAGCACCAGGGCCAATGTGGCCTTTGCCCTCCTATGTGTCTGTCCTCTTACCAAAAGTCTACCAACATGTAGAAGAATTGATGAAGAGCCTTGGAATGGCAATAGAAACGAAACAAAGACGTATCACTTCAGCTGGTTGGCTAAGCAACCAAGCCCAACAAAGACATATGTTCACACATGTATAAAGCATCTCTTCACTCAGAAGTCGCAGGAGTAAAAGGGATGAAGAAAATGCTATAGGTGGGGGTGTGAGGCAAAAGGCATTTACCACAACACAGCAGAGATATGGTAAGGAAGGAGATAGCATTATAGATACAAGAAGACACCTGATAGAGAGAAAGCGTGGGTATGTAGGGTGGCAACGTAGACTTTTCCTAAAGTAAAAATAAGGATTGCCTTTATGAAATGTGACATCTTGACAGTACTATTGTGAAGCATTGTGCAACTGTGAAGAATTGCCATGGCCCACGAGTCACAGAGAAAAACTGTGGCACTGGGTTTGGGAAATGGACTGCCACATCCATTTCCCCAGCCTCTGGGCAGAGTGACTCACCATCCTACTGGTTAGCAACCAAACACTACACCATGTACATCACCCATGGACTCTCTGTTGCCCTTGAGTCCATTCCAACTCCCTGCAAGCCTGTTAGACAGAACACAACGTCCCACTGGGTTTTCAAGACTGTAACCAAAGCTAACTGCCTTCTCTCTCCTGTAAAGCAGCTGGTGGGTGTGGACTATGTGATGATATTACAACAGATTTCGTTCAAGTCACTGCTGTTCTCAAATACACAGATTGTTTTTCTCTTTGTAACTCAAAACCCCAAGACAAGTATATGTTTCCTTGAATTAATACTACAAATGGGTTTATTTGGGTTTTGCTTGCTAAAATCTGAAACCAACCATTGAATTGCTCACAATTCCAAATGAATAGGACATTTTGGGCAACTAGGAAGGAAATTAGCAAAAAGACAGGGCAGCTGGGCAATGAAAGTAAGGCTCAGCAAGGCGTTAAAACAGCCCTGCCTCATCAGAGGGAACCCTAGCCCTTGTAAGGTGCATCTGTCTCTACCGCTGTCTTACCCCCACACTCCACTCAATTCAAAAATAAGCACCTATTATCAAACACTCAAGGTTACCACAAAATACAATATAGCAAGAAAATGTTAGTTTTTTCATCAGAAAAATAAGGTCAAAGCTTATTAACTTTTGTCAATGCCTTCATGTAATGGAATCACAAGATGGAATGGTATAGTCTCAATTTATACAGGTGTCAGAAAAAAGCAATGTCTAATTTTTAGAAAATTCAACAATTAAGTAATTGCCATCAATAAGACAATTAACTGGTAAGAGCTTAAGTAGAAATATTCAAGTCAGTAATATAAACAAGAACACAATGTTCTTTACGCTGCTGTTACAACATTCTGCCCACTTTAAAATGTCAGCCAAGCAATTTTTCTGAGTTCATCTGAATATATAAGCCCTCAACTGCAGAGCTTTCATACCAAATATTGTCTTTAGCATTTTAGTGAATATGTAGAGCTTATAGAGTATTTACACAGCAAAAGAGGACACAGAAATTCAGAGGAGAACAATTTCCTTCTTTTATATACCAAAATATTACCTTCGGAAACAAAGAATTCTGCTAAATAAAATGCAGTCTTCACAGCATTCGGTGAATGGGAAATGAATTTCTTTTCCCACTCAAATGGTGGTTTCTCTGGATGCCATTGGACAGCATATACTGGATAATTATATGCTACAGGAAGAACACAAAATCATTAAGTACAAAGGTATTAGAATAGTCCAGACTGGGCTGAGGCCCGGTAGTGTGGTGGTTGTGTGCAGGGCTTCGGCCCACAGCGTTGGCAGTTCAAATCCAGCAGCAGCTCTCCAGGAGCAAGACTGGGCCTCCTACTCCCACCAGGGGGCAGTGATGCCCACAAACATACACAAAACAAACAAACAAACAAAAAAGAATAGTCCAGACTAAGAGTTGGCAAAATGTGGCTTGTGAGATATATGGTACATACATATAGCTTTAAAGTAAAATTGGATATTTTAAAGGATATTATTCAGATAGTGGTGATTTTGCTCATTTGTAAAAATATGTATGTCTCAAATAATCCTTAAATTGTTGTGAGCTACTAGGGTTGGCTCTTCCAGCTCAAAAGTTTGCCAACTCCTAGTCTAGAATGCTATATACAATTATGTTTCATGTCTATGTAAAGACAACAGTGTCAGTCAAATAAAATCATATACTTGTGTTAAACACAAACTCAATAATTCAGTTCAAAAAAACACAGGAACTAAACGGTTCCTCATGAAATCCCTCCCTGATTTGCAAACTGCTAGAGTCAGTGGCCTCGTGGCATAATGTTGACGAGTTTGGTTGTGATCCTCAAAGTCAGAAGTTCGAAATCACTCACCTGCTCCAAGGGAAAAAGACAGGGCTTCTTTCCCCCTGAACAGCTGCAGTCTCAGAAACCTGCAGGGCATTTCTAGCCTATCCTGTAAGGTCTCTATGAGTGTGAGTCTATATGGACTCGGTGGCAGAGAGCAGCAGTAGAGGACTTGTGAATACAGTGACTCTAACTACTAATCTACAATCAGGAGGCTAGTAGAAGATGAGGCAATGTTTTCTTCTGTTAGCTAATGGTAACCCACAACACAATTTGCTACACAATTCACTCTTCATAGTAAAGTATTTTAGCCTTGAAGTATATATTAGTTCAACCATGAAGTGCACACCATATTAGGGACAAGAGTTTCTTTCCTGATAGGCCTCTCTTTTCGCATTCACCAGTGTCTTTACCCCCTTGCATAATGACTTATAGCTATGATAATGCGTTCGTCTATAAATGAACTTGTCTTAGCCTAAATTAGGTGAAATATTTCAAGGCTTCTCGTGGCATTTTAAAAATAGATGTAAGCATTCAAGAGTTGTTATGAAAAATTCTTGAACATACAGTTTATTATTATTATTATTTTATTATTTTTAGAGACCAAAAATATCTCTACAGGCAACATTTAGATGATGCCTGCATTTTGCATCAAACAGACAAAAAGAATTGCAATGTGATTAGTAAGTGGCACACCCTAGAAAGTACTTGTCAGGTGTTTTCCAAACTCTAGTGAATGCAAGGAGATTTTCCATTTGGATTTCCCGTGTGTGTTGATCTGATTGGTAATGACACTGAGCGATTTACCATGTCTTTATGTCAAAAAGTCAGACTCATTGCAATTAGGTCAATTTCACCTCAAACCTGCTATCTTTAACAAAACAGACTGTCACATCTTATTCCATCAGATAGGAAATGACAACCTTTCGGTTATGAGAGGGATACTTAACCACTGTCCCCCCCAGAACACCTCACTGTCTACTTTACAACTACCCGCCTGTCTTTACTCACTAAAATAGGTTGTCTTTTCCTTAGTTCAAGGTTGTACTTCATATACTGCCATATATTATCTTCTGTTGGTTACACACCTAAATAAATGCACACACATCCTTTTTTTTTTAAATGATTAAAAATCCTTAAATTTAATTTGACCAAGTTCATCAATACTTTCCATTATGGGCTTAAAATCACCTCCTCCTACATAAGGTTCTTGATTTCCTCTAAAGTCTTACCGTTTTACTTTTCCATGTAAATCTTTCATGCACATGAATTTTTTTTTCTATGACACCAAAGTACAAAGTAAACCTACTGTCAAAAATGAATGCAAATCACAGTGACCCTGCAGATGGCTTGTGAGGCTGGAACATTTGACAGGGCATCTAGTTCCATCTTTCGGCTGGAAAATGTGAACTGCATACTTTGAAGTTAGCAGTCCAATTCTTACCCGACCATGCTATCAAAGGCTCCTTTTCAATGACAGAGGGTATTGTTTCTTATTTTTTAAACATCACCAGCTATCCCAATATCATTTACTAAGTACACCCTCTACTTTCTCCTAACTTATCTTCCATATAATGTCACAATCAAGTATCCCTAAATAAGATTCTGGGTTGTTGATTCAGTACCCTTAGCCTATATGTATGCCAAGACGACAGTCTTAATTGCTATAGATTATAAATTTTAATTGTTGGCAAGGCAAGCTCGCCCACTTTATTGTTCAAAATATCTTGGATATTCTTGCCAACTTGTATAAGTTAATATGATAGATATTTTTACAATCTAAATATCATTGTTATTAAAAATGTAAGTGAACTAAATGTTTGAATTATAGAAAGAAACTATCCCACTAGGATGGAGGTTAAATTCAGCAGCAGCTCCACAGGGGCAAAGGCTGGGCCTCCTACTCCCACCACCAGAGGGCAGTGGTGCCCCCCCTAAAAAAGAAAGAAACTATCAGTACTATGCATGAAGACAATCCATCTAAGTGCCTGCTACAAGAGAGTCATCTAAAACATAAAAATTGATAGGCTGAGCCCTGGTGGTTTAGTGGTAGTTTGCGGGACTGCAACCCACAGGGTTGACAGTTCAAATCCAGCAGCAAGGCTGGGCTTGCTACTTCCCACCAGGGCAGTAATGCCACAAAAAAAAATTGATGAAGGTTGAAAGTAGAACCTTTACTTCAAAAGAAAAAAAGATACATACTAGGTTAATACTAACAAAAAGCGAGTCATCTAAAATATAAAAATTGATGAAAGTTGAAAGTAGAACCTCTACTCCAAAAGGAAACAAGATACATACTAGGTTAATACTAACCAAAAGGAAGTTTGTGCCATTTTGTTAACATCAGATGCTTTGAGGAAAAAACAAAATAAAACATATTTCTAGAATTAAGGAAAAGCACTTCATTTAATAGCCAAGTCTACTAATAACAGATTTAGATTTACCTAATAGAAAATATTTGAAATATATAAAGCAAAACTTGACAGAACCATGGGGAATAGACAAATACCCATTCTAAAAAAATTTTAATACCTTTCATTCAAATCAAATAGCAATAAATAAGAAACCCATTAGAATATAACCAAAAAACTGAAAACCAAACCCACGACCACTGAGTTGATTCCAACTCATAATGACCATAAAGGGTAGGACAGAGCTAACTGCCCTTGTGAATTTCCAATTAAATGTCCCTGGACTCTTTACAAGAGTAGAATATGGTACGTCAGACACAATTGACTTTCAACATTAAACATAAATAGAAGGAATGTACATGCTTTTTACATACACATACACACAAAAATGTTATTTGACCAGGTCTAAACAATAATGCAAATCTCAAGAATATATTGGAAGGCCCGAGATCTAAAATCACAATCTAAAATTGTAGGTCAATCAAAAATGACACAATAGGCAAGTATGTCAACCAAACTCTGAACCACAGAGGCCGAGAAACCAAGAGAAACAGATCTGGATGACTATCCTGGACCCAGAACTTCCAGGTTCAAAGATAAAAAAGTACATCAAATACTGATTAGAGAATGAAAACTGGACAGAAACAACCAACAAGGAAGCACATGGAATGATGAGATGTCAACTGGCCTAGCATCAGTAATGGCCTTAATTATCATAAGCATCATTCCAATCAGTGCAGGAACCAGATAACCAGATCTGCTTGCACAGGCCTCTAAAGTACCCCCCCCCCCCCATGAATGATGGGTGGCTAGCACCACCCAGCACACGGCCAACCAGAGGTACAGTACTCCCTCACTACCACTCACTTGTCTATGCTGTCTTCTTCTTCTTTTACTTCTTCTTAGTTCTTTCCTCTCCTCCCCTTTTTCTCTTCTTGCATTTTTATATGGTTCCCATCCAACCTCTCTGAGAGCAACAGCGTATCCTTCCACAGAAGTGCTATATTCTGCTCTTACATTTCTAGACTGGGCATTTCTTTTCTCTCTGCTTTGTTCTTCCTTCTTCCTCATGTTAAGTTTTTTGTTTTAATCCAATGCAGCTAGTGCCAAGCAGCTCCAACATCGACTGTTTCCACAAGCGGTAGTGCATGATCTCACAGAGTAGGCACCCCGTACCACATTACCCTCATGTTTAGTCAGCTGCCTACAGGAGCGTCATCTCAAGACTACAGAGAAAAATAGATCAAGAATCAAATGCATACCAAGCCAACAACAATTCAAAAAATGCAGGGGTAGCAATCCCAATCTCGAAGAAAAATGAACTCAAACTGCAAACCATAAAGAGATAAGGTGGGACACTATAGAATGCTCAAAGAAACAGTAGACAAGGAAGCAAGAAGCATTTTAAACATATATTCCCTGAATAAGAGACCCACTGAATACATAAAACAAACACTCCAAAAGATGCAAAAAGAATCCACAGTCTCAAGCGGGTGACTTCAATACACCACTCTCTGAGAAAGACAGATCACAGGGAAAGGAACTCAACAAGGCAGCTGGAGATCCGAACACTATGATTCAGACAATTTGACTTGATAGATATCTACAGAGCTTTTCATACAAATACAAAAAAATTCACATTATTTTTAAGCCCACGTCGCACATATTTGAAGATAGACCACATGCTGGGGCATAAGACAAATCTACATAAATGTAAGCACATTGATATCCTACAGACCTCTCTCTCAGACCACTGTGCCATAAGGTTGGAAATCAACAAAAGGAAGATGAAGAAAACAAGTGCAAAAAATTGGAGGATGAATAACTCTCTATTGCAAAAGGAGTGCATACTGACCCAGATCGGAGATGAAATTAGGAAACTTCTAAATACCAAGGAGAATGAAAATAGGACATACCAAAACTTATGGGACACAGCAAAGATGGTAATCAGAGGAAGTTTCATAGCAATACGTGCACATCTGAAAAAGGAAGAGCGTCTCATAACTGATATGTTGGCACAGAACTTGCGGCAACTAGAGCAGAGTCAGCAGGACAATCTCACTAATAGCAAAAGAAAAGAAATAACAAAAATCAGGGCTAAGATTCAGGAGAGGGAAAATAAGAAAACAATGGAAAAATTGAGACTGCTAAAAATTGGTTCTTTGAAAGGATTAACAAAATTGACAATCTGCTAGCAGGTTTAACCAAAGAAAAGAGGGAAAAAATTCAATAGCAAGATAGGGGGATGAAAGTGGGGACATTACAACTGACCATAATGATATCAAAAAGATAATCAGTATGACAAAGGACTGTACTTCAATGAATTCAACAACTTGGAAGACATGGACAAATTCTTGGAAAAACAGTTCCTGGACCAGATGGCTTTACAGCAGACTTCTACCAAGCATTCAGGGAAGAACTGACATCGATTCTACACAAACTCTTCCAAAACATAGAAAAAGATGGCAAGCTCCTAAACTCCTTCTATGAAGCTAATATAACACTGATACTTTAACCAGGCAAGGATGCCACTAGAATTGAGAACTACAGACAATATCCCAAATGAACATTAATGCAAAATCCTTAATGCAAGAACCCTTTGCCCTATTAAATTGGTATTCCATGATGCTCACCTTCCAAACACAATCACTAAAGACAAAAATATGCATAAGCAAAAGTGGTGAAGAAAGCTGATAGTGCCCAGCTATCAAAAGAGATAGCATCTGGGGTCTTAAAAACTTGAAAGTAAACAAGCAGCCATCAAGCTCAGAAGTCACAAAGCCCGCATGGAAGAAGCACACCAACTTGTGTGATTACAAGGTGTCAAAGGAATCAGCTATCAGGCATTAAAAAACTAAAAAAATATATCATTATAAATGAAGGGGAGTACAGATTGGGGACTCAATGCCCATTAAAAGGTGAAGTGGCATCCCCTTACAGAGGGGTAGCAGGGAGGAGATGAGGCAATCAAGTACAGTGTAACATCAAAGAAATAAACAACTTTCCTCTAGTTCTTAAATGCTTTCTCCCATCTACTATCATGATCCCAATTCTACCACACAAATCCAGCTAATCCAGGGGGTGTAAACTAAAGCTGGAAAAATGGGGAATTTAGGACAGATGATCCCTTCAGGACCAGTGGTGATACTGAGAGGGTGGAGTGAAGGAGGTGTAGAAGGGGAGAACCAATTACAAGAATCTACATATAACTTCTTTCCTGAGGTATAGACAACAGGGAAGTGGGTGAAGGGACATATAGGACAGTGGACAATGTAACAAAATAATGATAACTTGTAAATTATTAAGGGTTCATGGGGGGGGTGGGAAGGAGGAGAAATATGAGGAGCTGATACTGGGGGCCTAAGTGGAAGGAGGATGTTTTGAGAATAATGATGGCAACAAATGTGCAGATGTGATCTGTGTACAATTGATGTATGTATTGATCGTAATAAGAGTTGTATGAGCCCCCAGTAAAATGATTTAATTAAAAAAACTGAAGTGCAGAATTAACTCTAAAATAATACAAGAACAAATTGACAAAACACATTTTTTTTGACAAAACACATTTTTAGAAAAAAATTATATAGAAACATGAAACAGAAATGTAGATTGGGATGTTGTAAACTTGGGAAGATAATAAATTACCAGGTAATTTTTCAAAAAATCCATAAACCTCATTATTATTAAAAAAAAAGACAATCATAAAGCCTCAGTAATCACTAACTCAGGACAGAAAAATAAATGGAAGAAACTATCATCATCACATAACCAAAAGGCAAAATGTTAGTAAATCTAATGATAGTCAATTTTGTCCCATCATTAAGGAAGATGAACAGGTCATATGAAAAAACAACAACAATAAAACTTGGAACAAAAAAGTCTTGCCCCTATAAATTCTGTTAACTTTACCAAACACCAATTCTACTCAACTATCCAAGAAAGCAGAAAAAGATTAAATACTCCCAGATTCATTCTTCAAAACAAGTATAACCCCTAACCCCAATACTCAAACCAGGGAAATCACTAAAAAGAAAAGCATAGAACCATAACCTTTGTGAGCATGTAGCTAACAGCACCCAACAACAGATCAAAACGAGAGAACTCATGACCATACCAAGTTGCAAGATAGGTCCACATTAGAAAAACAATCAATATGATTTACTAGATCGGGGTGCTCAGTATGTCAATTGTGATCTACCAGTTGATTGCAGATGTAGTGTGGATAGACTGTACGGCATTAAAAAATAGACCTAAGCCTATCATCAATTAATTGATATACAGTGCAGCCAATCAGGTGCACGTGCAAACAATGTGTTTTGCATCTTTGTAGTTGGCAGGTCATTGTGACTTGATCATTTCATAAGTAGCTCGCATGCTGAAAAAGGGTGAGCACCCTGGACTGTGTAGCAGAAACAAAGGGAAAAATAATGTATCAACTGATGCATTAAGGCACATAAAAAAATCCAACACCTATTCAGAATAAAAACACTGAGCAAAATAGAAATAGAAGGGGGATTCTTCAACACAATGGCAGATAAATAATGTTAAATGTCAACATTTTCTGCAAAGGAGAAACTGAAAATATTCCCCTTGTGAACGGAACACAGGCAAGGATGCCCTGTGTCACCCCTTCTATCTGGGATCATAATGAGCCCTGAGGGGGTAGGGAGTCACTTATTGAGTTGCAAAGTCAGCAGTCAGTTCACTTTCAAAACCCCTCTGTGGGAGAAAGATGAGGCTTTCTACTCTCATATCAAGTTACAAGCTCAGAACCCCTTAGAACTTCTATTCTGGTTGTTAGGAATTAGAATCGATACAAAGGCAGTGAGAGGTTTGTTTTTCTTTGATATTATATTGGCAGTCCTAGCCAGAGCAATAATGCAAGAAGGAAAACTAAAAGACATCCAAAGTGGGGGGGGGGGGGGGGG
>PVJH01002470.1:156842-168204 GCA_004026705.1 Nesogale talazaci | reverse complement strand
AATAATCATGTTGGAACTATCCCTGTGGCTGGGGCTCAACTCTATGAATGAAATAATCATTGGTTTGTAATTGTCGATGGACTACAGATCCAAGACCAAATAAACAGACCAAATCCATTGCCATCTAGTTGATTCTGGCTCCTATCGACCCAAGAGAGGGTTTTTGAGACTGTAAATCTTTACAGGAACAGACAGCCTCATCTTTCATCCTCAGAGTGGCTGGCGACTTAGAACCAAAGACTTGTGATTAGCAGTCCAATTCTTACCCCACAGAACCACCAGGATGTCTAACAGGTAAAAGAGTTTGTAACATACCAGTAAACTCAATTGACTTTGTTACAACGTTACTATTGTTTGTACATTGTGTTACACAGCTCAAAAAACAAACCAAACCCATTGAGTCAACTCTGACTCAAATGACTCTGTATAGGGCTTTGGAAACTGTAGATTGTGACAGGAACATACAACTTTGTTTCTCTCTCTGGGAGGCTGGTGAGTTTGAACCGCAGACATTGTGGTTAGCAGCCTGATGCTTATCTATAGCACCACCAGGGCGCTGGATACATCTTTTAATTCAGTATAAATGTATGTAGCCATGCCAGCTTTTTTTTTTTTTTAAGGAGAGTTGACTCAATAAAGCAGTTCTATTTTTCCCTACAGGGTTGCTGTGAGATTTTACTTGATAGCAGTAGGTTTTTGCTGTGTTTATGGTTGCTACTAATTAGCCACTGATCGAAACCTACCAATTACAGCAGTAATTCTCAACCTTCCTAAAGCTGCGACCCTTTAGTATAGTTCTTCACGTTGTGGTGACCCCCAACCATAAAATTATTTTTGTAATTTTGCTGTTATGAATCATCATGTAAATATCTGATATATAGGATATATTTTCATTATTACAAATGGAAGCTCACTAGAGCAGTGATTAATTGTAAAATAATATGTACTTATATATTGCGAAACATTTGTTTTCCTTTGGTCTTTGGTGACCCCTGTGAAAGGGCTCGTGACCCACAGATTGAGAGCTGCTGAATTATTTACTTTCTTTCTCGAATCACTGCCTTGGTGGGAGTAGGAAGCCCAGCCTTGCTACTGGAGAGCTGCTGCTGGGTTTGAACCAGCAACCTGGTGGGTCGCAGTCCCGCACACAACCACTGTGCCACCAGGGCTCAGCTAGAGTGCTGCTGGATTATAGGAAAGCAGCTTTCACTTCCCGACTGTTAAGTGAGTGCCAGGTAGTTATCATAGGTAACGTTCTTGAGTTCGAGCTCTGCACCATAGGCGGAGCTCTGCCCTCTGCAGGCCTTATCTCACTGAATCCTCACACCAGCCTGGTGGGATGGGTACTCCTGCATCTCCATTTTCAAGATCCAGAACCCATAGCACAGATAGGTAGAGTGTCTTTCCTAAGGTCATACAGCTGGGGAATGACAGAGTATGGGTTGAAAGTCCAGGAGACTGGGTTCAGAGCTTGTGTTCTCACCTCTTAATGCTGCTTCTCCAAGGGCAGCACACTAAGTCCCCACAGAGTCAGAAACACACTGCAATGACTCAAGTAATGAGAAACTGAAAAAAAAAAATGACCAAGTGCTTACTCTGTACCAGGTTCTGTGCCAAGCGGCTTCCATGGATCGAATGTCGCTGAGGAACTTCCCACGCATAACCACCCCACATGCAACAGCGCAGAACACTGCACTGCACTGCCCTGCACCAGCTGTTGTGAAGTGTGAGCCCATTGTTGAAGCCACGATGTCAATCCATTTCGTGGAAGGTCCTCCTCTTTCGTGCTGCCCTTCCACCTGACCTCCACGTCTCCAGGGACTGGTCTCTCCTGACAACATGTCCAATATGCACTAACGGCTCACATCTCTCTGTCTCTCAATGATCCAATTTCTACCATGGCACACATGGCATAGGAGGAGAAACTGAGTTCCGCAAAGATGGAAATGAGTGTCAACAGCTGGCGGGTGGGACTTGAACCTAGGTCTGTTTGAACTTAAGGCTTCAGGTTTTTTACACACATTTTTGTCCTAGTCAGGTTGTTCAGAAGTGATTGGCTCCCCCAATCAGAAGCTGGAAAGAATATGGCACATAGGGGCTGAGCCCGGTGGCGTAGTGGTTGTGCGCGGAACCGTGGCCCACTGGGACGGAGGTTCGATTCCAGCAGTGGGGCTGGGCCTCCTACTCCCACCACCGGAGAGCAGTGATGCGCCCCCCCCCAAAAAAAAAAAAGAATATGGAACATGGCTCAGAACCTCATCTTTGACCTGGACTAGATGTTTTTACTATGTTTCTTCTAGACCATTTGCCTGTTGGGGTGCTTCTGGAGCTGCGGACAGACTTGGCTCAAGGACTTCATGTAAGTCCTGTGGTGTTCACAGTCCAGCAAGGGCCTTCTGTCCCTCTTTTAGCCCGTTTCTGGGGGCGAGGGGCTGTGGAATCCATGGGGTATCAGTGGGGCTGATGAGGGAGCTAGGCGGTGAGGCAGAGCGTGGCAGGCACAGGCCTTTATTAATTAAGGCAAGATGCTTATGAGGGCGTAAACCACTGAGGACGCAGCTTGCCACCTCACATTTCCGGGTCATTTTGCTGGTGATGTCCCAAAGTGGTAGCACCTCGGTCTGTTGCCTCCTGACAAGTAAAAGTGAGTCCCAGGGCCAGGCGGGAGGTGCCCCTGCTTGGCTCACAAAAGAAAGAACTCCCTTTACAGGGATCCTGGGGCGAGCTGTGATGGGTGTGTCAGTTGGTGGCTCTGGAGTAGGGCTGCTGGTCCCAATCGCCACTCCGCCTGGTACCAGCTGGAGACCTCGAGTCAGCTGTGTTGACCTCCAGTGCCTCAGCAACCTCCCCAGTGAAACGAGAGGTTTGAACACTTGGTGTGGTGCCAGAGAGCACCAACAATGAACAGCTGATGGGTCCTCAGTTTTGTCTCAGTGACCCTGTGTATCTGAGAATTGCACAGAGGGGTCTCTGGTTCTAATCTTTATGGAAGCCAATGCCAGGCCTTGTTCCTGAAGAGCCAGTCACTGGGTAGATTCATACTATCAACCTTTCAGTAGGCAGCCCAATGCTTACCCATTGTTCCACAGAATGGATGGATAGAGAACCGGGTTATCGGTCCTGGGTTCCACAGTTTACCACAAATCCACATTTGACCTAAATGCCAGTGGGGTGGGGGGCCTCTCTGTCGAAGCTATTGCTGTCGAGTGATTCTGGGTCTGTTCATCAGTTGAATGGAATATAAAAGAACTGCCTGATTGGGTCCCCAGGCTGTGAAACTTTATGGCAATCAAATGCCACATTGCTTTTGGCAGGAGCTGCTGGTGTGTTCAATACTGATGTTTAGATTAGCAGGTGAGCACTCGACCACTGCGCTACCAGGGCTCCTTCCAGAGTTCAAAGCTCAGCGTTTTCCTCAGGGTGCTTCCTCCCAGACCTTATTTTCTTCAAACCCTATTTCGGTTCCTTTACGTGTCAAGCGGGGTGTTGAGCTCAATCTTCTTTAAGGGCTCCTCTGGGGGCTCCGAGTACTTCCAGAGTGAAGTGTTTCTGGCATCCCAGCATGCACTGCACTCTCTCTTAGCAACAGAGTCCTCCCTAAACAGCTATGCTCATAAGGTCCTCATGTCACAAGTGGGCAATTTCAGCATAGTTTCTTCTGCCTATCAACATTCATTCACCTCCTGGGTATGCCAAGAACTACCCTGGTGCAGGGAGATGTTGCGCTTTGCCCTTGGGGAGCTCACATGATAGTAAGAGAAGGCTATTAACCTGCTGGTGTGCTGAAAGAGCACGATGGCAATGGAATATATTCTGTTCTAGAATGAAGAAGGCTTCCTGGAAGAGAAGGGATGACTGAATTTCAAAGGATATAGTGAGACAGTGAAGGGCAAAGCATATGGGGTTGAAGGCATTTTAGGAACAGGTGCTAGGGTGAGAGGCAGTCTCCGTCCATCCGTGCCTGCACTGAGTGAAAGAGTGTATGAGTCAGGTGGGAGAGGCTAAATGGACCCTTATTTTGGAGGCCCAGCTGGTTGTTTCATTGAGATTTAAGAGAAATGACCAGGACTGAGCCCCAGTGGCATAGTGGTTGTGTGCGGGACTGCGGTCCACAGGGTCGGCGGTTCAAGTCCAGCAGCAGCTCTCCAGGAGCAAGACGGGGCCTCCTACTCCCACCAGGGGGCAGTGATGCCCACAAAAAAGAAAAAGAAATGACCAGAGGGTTTGCAACTTAAGGACTCATTCAAATCTATTGATGGCAGCAGCTTAGACCATGTGGAGACAGGGGAGGTGGAGGTGAGATGCTGTGAGGGAGTCCAAAGAAGTACAATTAGCAAGACTTGGAAAGAGAGTACATAAGGAAGGTATTAAAGAGTCTGCCTCCAGTTTTGATGCCCGACTCTTTGGTTTCATCTCCTGGAAAAAAAAAAAAAAGGAAACTTTCAGGAAACAAGGATGACACAACAGGGATCTGGAAAAGTATCTGTCAGGTCTTTCTGTAGTGGTTTCATCAAAAAGAAATTCTTCCATTCCATAATCAAGATCTGGCTTTTGTGTGTCCTGGAAAGTTCACTGGATTAATTGGACTCCAGTACAATTATCTTAATTTACAACATCAGGTAAAAAAAAATCGATAAATGTCAAGACATGAAATGTAGAAATGTAATAGGGGTTGTCATCAAGGCCACTGCATCTGCCATGTTCATCCTCAATCACTAAAGAAGTATTTGACTGAAGAGCATGAGAGGGAGACTGGAATGGGACCTGGGGCCCAGCCAGAAAGGGGCAGCTATCGTGTGTGTGCAGGGCAGTCCCTGGGGCCAGTTCCAAACACTTGATTCACTATTTTAATATTTGATTATAATATACATCAATCAAAATATTACAGATACTTCACTAAAATCCAAGCATTGTTTTAGCTTTCACAAGTCACAAAGTCCTGCTGTGAGCATTGTGCTCTTCTAAGGACTATCTACAGGGGATAAAATGGACAGCAGGAACTTGAAAGATGAAGGCAGTGAGTATATGTTAATGAAGGTGGAACAATTTGATAAAATCTCAGGTGAGATGATTGCACGACTCAAAGAATGTACACAGTGGCAATGAATTGTCTGAATAGATGTAGAAAATGTTAAAAAAAAAGATGTAGAAAATGTTGGATGGGTGTATGCTCTGCTGTGTATAGACTCAACAACAAAAAGTTGATATAATTTATGAAGCATTGTAAAAAGTCAAGCAGCCTATATTTCTTATGGATGACCTGCACATGGCTTGCAAGTAAAAAGAACCTAATGGCTATTATCCTAAACTGTAAGGGTTCATTTCAATGTTTTCTATGGTTGTTCATAATCAGAAGCTGAGAGTCTTGTTAGCCCTGTGGCCCTTCTGACCTGTTTCCACTAATAAATTGAATTTCTTCACTCCTCCTACCCCCCAAAAAGAGTCCCATAGGTGAGCAGTTGGTTAAGTGGTTCAACCACATCAAGGCAGAGGTTCCTTTCAGTCTCTTGGTCTTATGATGGCAGGATGGCTGTCCCGTTCCTCAAGCCATCAATTGAAGCCCTGTTCCAGGTAGGAGGGAAGTAGCATGCTCTCAAACAGGATGGCAGTCTCAGAGGTCCTACAGGTTGCTATCACTTGGGATCAACCTGACGGCAGAGGGTTTGGTTGGTTTATAGCAGGAACATGTGAAAAAAGGAATTGGGGTGCGGGGTGAGAAATACCATTGTTAGCGTGTGCTCTGGGTCTGTTCCAAGCCTTCTCACCATGAATCACCATTTTCCTGACAACTACTTTCAAGTTTTCAGTGATTTTCATTTGTTTGTAAAGAAAATGTTATTTCTTGATTCTCCTCCTGTGATAGTTACAAAATCTGGTGTCAGCTTGAGACTATTAAGCTGGAAGGGGTAAGTCTCAAGGTAGCAGACAGGCACTGAGCCTCTCAAGTACTCTCTTTCAACACAAGAACACTTTGTTCTAATCACCTGATGCTCACGTTCCTGACACGATAGCCTGAGACAAAGCTGGTGCATAAGCAAATGTGTTGAAGAAAGCCAATGGTGCCCGGCTATTAAAAGACATAGTGTCTGGGGTTGAAGGCTGGAAGACAAACAAGTGGCCATCTAGTTGAGAAGGAACAAAGTCCACATGGAGGAAGCACACCAGCCTGTGTGATCATGAGGTGACAATGGAATCAGGTATCAGTCATTAAAGACCCAGAAAATCATATCAATGTGAATGAGGAGGAGTGCAGAATGGAGACCCAGAGCTCCCGTGTAGACAGTTGGACATCCCCTTATAGAAGTCACAGAGAGGAGACAAGCCAATCAGGGTGTAATATGGCACCGATGAAACATACAACTTCCCTCTAATTCTTTTATGCTTCCTCCCCCATCCTACTCTAATGATACCAATTCTACCTTATAAATCTGACTAGAGCAGACCATGTACATGGGTGCAGATAAGAGTTGGAACTACAAGAAATTCAGGACAGAATCAGGACAAATAATGAGAGTAGTGATACCAGGAGGGTAAAAAGAATGTGAGGGGAGAAGGGGGATATCGATCACAATGATCTATATCTAACCCCCTCCCAGAAAAGTGTGTAAAGGGAGACACTGGACAGTGCAAAACATGAAAAAAGTAATAATTTATAAATTATCAAGGGTTCATGAGGGAGGGAAGAAAAAATATGAGGAGCTGGTACCAAGGCCTCAAGCAGAAAGAAAAGGTTTTGCAAATGATGGCAACAAATGTACAAATGTGCTTGACACATGTGTGTATGTATGTATGTGGCAAGAGCTATATGAAACCCCAATAAAATGATTTTTTAAAAAAGAATGAAGGGTTAGAGTTTGGTTTGTCAATCAGGTTACAGTCTGATGACCTCGTTGAGAGGCACGAGGGAGATAAACAGCTCACTGGAGGGCAGACACACTCTCTCTGCTTGACATTTCTGTTGACAAGACACATGGAGCCAGAGTCCTGAAGTTGCAAGAACCATGTGGAGACCCACACCAGTGCTGAGATGCTTCCACCACCACTGTATCCACAAGACCTTCCACCCACTGACCTGTGATCTTCCTGCATCTGGCATCACTGCATGTGTTACATGAGTCTGAACAGGAAGTTATCAGCTGCTATCATACATATGGGCTAATATCAGACTTATGGACTTGAATTGGATTGAACTGGGATGTTTTCTTAACATACAATTGCTCTTTGACATAAAGTTATCTCTTACACACATATAAGCCTCCCTAAATTTATTTTTCTAGACTACCGGGATGAACACGCCCCTCTCCCATACTTATTGCCTTTCGGTTAGGAAAGGTAAGGATTTAGCTTTTCTAATATCTACCATCACCTACTCCATTTGACACACACACACACACACACACACACATACATAACCTTCCTATGTCATATTTCAAATACAGTTCGGATACTATTTAATTTTTCCCTATTTTATTTTTAAAAATTAAAAAATATTAATTTGGCCAACACGACCTCAGTTAGGTGATCATGGTAAAAGTCGCCAGTGAGAAATCATGTCAATAGCATGTGCTTTTAATAAGATGTGAAGAAAATGGTATAATCACAGAGTAATCAGGAGGAAAACATTGGAAAAATCATAGTTGAGGGAAAACCTACAAAATACCTGCTCAGTATACCTCAAAACTGGCAGATCATCAAAAATGAGGAAGGCTTAAGAAATTGTCATAGCCACGAGGAACCTGAGTGAAATTTAGCATACGGTTCTGGATGGGATCCTGGAGCAGAAAAGGGAATTAGGTAACATAGAGGAATAAACTAGCCCCTGGCTGATGTGCCTGTGGAGTAAGATTAGCAGCCATGTGCGCTTAACCACTGTGCCACCAGGACTTCTTGAATAAACTATGAAGTTAATAATTATGCACCAACTGTCTCAGTATTGATCTATTAATTATATACATTTATCATAAAAGTGTATATTATTAATAATTGGAAACATTGGCTGTGGGGTATGTGGGAACTCTATTCATCTTCTTGATTTTTCTGTACATGTAGGGTTGTTTATAAAAGGAAGTTTAAGCTTGCCAACAATCTAAATAATGTGCACGCCACCCTTGGGTGGAAGATAATGGAAGCAAATAAAGTACAAAGAACCCGAAAGAGGGAATTGGTAGCAAGAGACAGTGGCATTAGTTGATTCCAGTGGAGCTTATATTCCCCAGGGACCTAAAAGTGTGACACTTGACAGAGAAGGCCCCAAGCAAGGGGCCAGAAGCAGAGGGCAAGAAGAAGCTGTCTTAGTCTATGAATCACACTCTGAGCGGTTCTTCATGCTGAAGTTCATCCTGAACCTGAACTGTATCCTTTGACTTCACAAGTAAGCCATTTAACTGTTAAAAAGAAAACCTACCAAATTTGATATTAATAGTCAGTGTTGATTCATATTATTATGAACTGGGCCACCTTGTGCATTATAAATACATTTTTTCTCCCACCACCAGAGAGCAGTGATGCCCCCCTCCCCCCAAAAAAAATAAATACATTTTTTCCCCTTATACAACATTTTGATTTACCCAGAATATTTCTTTTTTTGGTTTTCCTCGCTTTTTGTGTTCTTCTCCATAGCTCCTCCTCAGATTCTCTGCTGTAGTATAAATCTCTCAATCCATTCCAACACGGAGTGGTTTGCCAGCTTAATTTTTAGTTCCAAGAATATTGTTTCTGGAATACTTCTTGGATTAGAAGGTGGCAGGTCTTTTATTTCTCTCTTAGAAAAAAATATGTATCTATCTAGCTTATAGTGTATGGTTAGGGACTGACTCATGGATTTCATCAGAGAAGGATTAGGAATTAAACCCGCTGTCACTGACAACGCATCCCATCTCGTTGCTATCGAGTCCATTCTGACTCTTAGTGACCCTACAATGGAGACCTGGTGGTGCAGTGGGTTGCCCGTTGCTTGGGCTCCTAACCTGCAGGACATTACTTTGAAACCACCAGCTTGGGTGAAAAATGAGGCTTTTAACTCTCATAGAGAGACACAGTCTCCATCCCACAGGAGCACTTCTACCCTGTCCTCTGGGCTTGCTGTGAGTAGGAATTGACTTGATGATAGACAGTTTTGAGTGTCACCGGCAGGCTCTTTCCCTCTAGCCACCTGGCTCTTTTCTCGTGGGTCAGAGTTAGGGAGTAAACAGGACATGGGACTTTCCTGAAAAGTTGACAGTGACTCGGTTTAAGATTGTTAGGCTGAACAACAGCAAAATTAA
Source organism: Nesogale talazaci (assembly GCA_004026705.1). Classification (NCBI taxonomy): domain Eukaryota; kingdom Metazoa; phylum Chordata; class Mammalia; order Afrosoricida; family Tenrecidae; genus Nesogale; species Nesogale talazaci. Next base: position 158,941 of record PVJH01002470.1, on the reverse strand, counting down.
TAACTGTTGCTGCCATTTCATGAGGACCATCTCAGTGCCAAGCACAGTGCCAAGAACTTACATGTGCTCTGGGGAGCATCTCTGGAGAGCATAGACGCTTCAGCGAGGTGTCCAGGATCTTTGTTGACACCTGCCAACTGCATTCCTTTACTTCCTTGTCTGCCCCCTAGACGTGATTAGTGTCCTCCCTACCAAAAAAAAAAAAATCATGTCTACCTGAAACCTGTGAGTGTGATTTTCCTTTTTGGAAATGGGATCTTTGCAGATGTAATCAAGTTAAGATAAGCTCGCATTGGATTAGGGTCCCAATTCCACAAGAAGCAGTCAATGCTTCTTTGACCATAGAGACTCACATGACAATAGAGGCAGACATTGGAGAGTTGCATCCATAAGGCAATGAATGCCCAGAATGGCAGACAACCACTAAATTTGGAACAGAGTTCCCCTTAGAGCCAATATCTTGATTTTCAACTTCTAATATCCAGAACTATAAAAACACACATTTCTGTTGTTTTACACTGCCCACTCTTGATATGGAAGTGCTAGAAAATGAGTATACTACTTAAAGTCATCTACATTTGGGACCTCTTTGGCCTCTCTCTCCCAGGTAAACTTTGACCTTCCACATCTCAAAAGGAAGGTATTCTGGTCACACCAGTCTTTGTGGCTTCCAGTGGTAGCTTAAAAGCACTCAGTTTGCAGGATACTACTCTGAGATCCCTCTTCTTTCAGCACGTTGGGTGTGATGATAATGTCAAGAGGGGTCATGCATTCGAGGTGGGAAGCTTTCCAGGCCCAAAGTGGGGACTAGAAGTTGCAGTTCTGGGTGTCAAAGCTGGCACACGGGTTGGTTTCTCTCGTAATTACTACCTCTGAGGTTGCTGTTTCTGTTAATGAGCCCTAGTGGCACAGTGGTTGAGCACTGAGCCGCTAATCAAAAGACTAGTGGATGTAGCTACGTGTTTCCATAAGGATTTGCAGCCTTGGCAACCCTATGGGTCAGTTCTATTCTGTCCTACAGGGTCAATATGAGTTGGAATTGCCTCAGTGGCAACAGGCTTGGACTGAGTCACCTACTGTGAATCTGGCATTTTGACAGGTATCAGAATAGGTAGCCATCCAGTTACATGCCTTTGTCATCACGTGTTTCCATTTAGTCATCGCCAAACTGCCTGCAGCAGGCATCAAATGTCATCCTATTGCAATCTACGTACTTTTTTTTTTGGGGGGGGGCATCACTGCCCTCTGGTGAGAGTAGGAGGTTCAACCTTGTTCCCAGAGAGCTGCTGCTGGATTTGAACTGCCAATCCAGTGGGCTGCAGTCCTGCACACAACCACTATGCCACTGGGGCTCAGCCCCAATCTATGTACTTTTATTGAGCATCAATTATGTGCCAAATCATGAGTGTGATGTCCTCATTTCTCTACCTTCAGTCATTTAAGTTGCTTTTGCCTTTTTTTGGAACTTCCATCTGTACTACTTTTGACACTATTTTTTCCTGAAAGAGTCCCCTTTTTAAACTTGCAATGTATATATATATATATATATATATATATATTTTTTTTTTTTTTGAGAAGGAAGTTCAAATCACTGCTCTAATGGAAAACCTAATCAATTGCAATAAGCAGATCTCACACATTCAATTCCAACCCATAGCGATTCCACCAGGCTGAGTGGAGGATTGGCCAGGGTGTTAAGTCCAGGCTGTCTCATCTTTTTCTCCCACTGGGCGGCTTGATGGGTTCAAACTGCCAAGCTCTCGGTTAGCAGCCACAGGTTTAACACGCGGCCCTACCAAGCAGGTCCCCTCCACAAGCCCCCTGCCCCCAATTAAACCCATATCCATTGAATTGATTCTGACTCACAGCGAACCAATGTAGGGTTTTCAAGAATCTGTATGGGAACTGGCGGCCTCATTCTTGCTCCCACTTTTTTTCTCTCTCTCGTTCTGATTTTCATGCATTCTGTCCCCTCTGCAGCCTAGGCTTCTCTCTAGCACCCCGGCCCCAAATGGCTACTCCACAGCCCGCCCCCCCCCCCCAACTTCGTTCCTTCAGGTCACAGCACAGCGTCGGCAACACCAGACGCAGACTCATGG